>CAWVNZ010001567.1:0-132337 GCA_963930735.1 Dioctria linearis | reverse complement strand
GTAAATTATTCAAAAAATAATTTTTTACTGTCTCAAATTTTAATTACGCCAGGGATTGCCTTTTCTATAGTAAATTTTGCAAAAAATAATTTTTTACTGTTGCAAATTTTAAATACGCCAGGGATTGCCTTTTCTATAGTAAATTATTCAAAAAATAATTTTTTACTGTCTCAAATTTTAATTACGCCAGAGATTGCCTTTTCTATAGTAAAATTTGCAAAAAATAATTGTTTAGTGTCTCAAATTTTAAATAAGCCAGGGATTGCCTTTTCTATAGTAAATTTTGCAAAAAATAATTTTTTTCTGTCGCAAATTTTAATTACGCCAGGGATTGCCTTTTCTATAGTAAATTATTCAAAAAATAATTTTTTTACTGTCTCAAATTTTAATTACGCCAGGGATTGCCTTTTCTATAGTAAATTATTCAAAAAATAATTTTTTACTGTCTCAAATTTTAAGTACGCCAGGGATTGCCTTTTCTATAGTAAATTTTGCAAAAAATAATTTTTTACTGTCTCAAATATTAATTACGCCAGGGATTGCCTTTTCTATAGTAAATTATTCAAAAAATAATTTTTTACTATCGCAAATTCTAATTACGCCAGGGATTGCCTTTTCTATAGTAAATTTTGCAAAAAATAATTTTTTACTTTCGCAAATTTTAATTACGCCAGGGATTGCCTTTTCTATAGTAAATTATTCAAAAAATAATTTTTTACTGTTGCAAATTTTAAATACGCCAGGGATTGCCTTTTCTATAGTAAATTTTGCAAAAAATAATTTTTTACTTTCGCAAATTTTAATTACGCCAGGGATTGCCTTTTCTATAGTAAATTTTGCAAAAAATAATTTTTTACTGTCTCAAATTTTAATTACGCCAGGGATTGCCTTTTCGATAGTAAATTTTGCAAAAAATAATTTTTTACTGTCTCAAATTTTAATTACGCCAGGGATTGCCTTTTCTATAGTAAATTATTCAAAAAATAATTTTTTACTGTCTCAAATTTTAATTACGCCAGGGATTGCCTTTTCTATAGTAAATTTTGCAAAAAATAATTTTTTACTGTCTCAATTTTAATTACGCCAGGGATTGCCTTTTCTATAGTAAATTTTGCAAAAAATAATTGTTTAGTGTCGCAAATTATAATTACGCCAGAGATTGCCTTTTCTATAGTAAATTATTCAAAAAATAATTTTTTACTGTCGCAAATTTTAATTACGCCAGGGATTGCCTTTTCTATAGTAAATTATTCAAAAAATAATTTTTTCTGTCGCCAAATTTTAATTACGCCAGGGATTGCCTTTTCTATAGAAAATTTTGCAAAAAATAATTTTTTACTGTCGCAAATTTTAATTACGCCAGGGATTGCCTTTTCTATAGTAAATTATTCAAAAATTCATTTTTTACTGTCTCAAATTTTAATTACGCCAGGGATTGCCTTTTCTATAGTAAATTTTGCAAAAAATAATTTTTTACTGTCTCAAATTTTAATTACGCCAGGGATTGCCTTTTCTATAGTAAATTATTCAAAAAATAATTTTTTACTGTCTCAAATTTTAATTACGCCAGGCATTGCCTTTTCTATAGTAAATTATTCAAAAAATAATTTTTTACTGTCTCAAATTTTTAATTACGCCTTTTCTATAGTAAATTATTCAAAAAATAATTTTTTACTGTCTCAAATTTTAAGTACGCCAGGGATTGCCTTTTCTATAGTAAATTTTGCAAAAAATAATTTTTTACTGTCTCAAATATTAATTACGCCAGGGATTGCCTTTTCTATAGTAAATTATTCAAAAAATAATTTTTTACTGTCGCAAAATTCTAATTACGCCAGGGATTGCCTTTTCTATAGTAAATTTTGCAAAAAATAATTTTTTACTTTCGCAAATTTTAATTACGCCAGGATTGCCTTTTCTATAGTAAATTATTCAAAAAATAATTTTTTACTGTAGCAAATTTTAAATACGCCAGGGATTGCCTTTTCTATAGTAAATTTTGCAAAAAATAATTTTTTACTGTCGCAAATTTTAATTACGCCAGGGATTGCCTTTCTATAGTAAATTATTCAAAAAATAATTTTTTCTGTCGCAAATTTTAATTACGCCAGGGATTGCCTTTTCTATAGTAAATTCTGCAAAAAAATAGTTTTTTACTGTCGCAAATTTTAATTACGCCAGGGATTGCCTTTTCTATAGTAAATTATTCAAAAAATAATTGTTTAGTGTCGCAAATTTTAATTACGCCAGGGATTGCCTTTTCTATAGTAAATTATTCAAAAATTCATTTTTTACTGTCTCAAATTTTAATTACGCCAGGGATTGCCTTTTCTATAGTAAATTTTGCAAAAAAATAATTTTTTACTGTCTCAAATTTTAATTACGCCAGGGATTGCCTTTTCTATAGTAAATTTTGCAAAAAATAATTTTTTACTGTCTCAAATTTTAATTACGCCAGGGATTGCCTTTTCTATAGTAAATTATTCAAAAAATAATTTTTTACTGTCTCAAATTTTAATTACGCCAGGGATTGCCTTTTCTATAGTAAATTTTGCAAAAAATAATTTTTTACTGTCTCAAATTTTAATTACGCCAGGGATTGCCTTTTCTATAGTAAATTTTGCAAAAAATAATTGTTTAGTGTCGCAAATTATAATTACGCCAGGGATTGCCTTTTCTATAGTAAATTATTCAAAAAATAATTTTTTACTGTCGCAAATTTTAATTACGCCAGGGATTGCCTTTTCTATAGTAAATTATCAAAAAATAATTTTTTCTGTCGCAAATTTTAATTACGCCAGGGATTGCCTTTTCTATAGTAAATTTTGCAAAAAATAATTTTTTACTGTCTCAAATTTTAATTACGCCAGGGATTGCCTTTTCTATAGTAAATTTTGCAAAAAATAATTTTTTACTGTCGCAAATTATAATTACTCCAGGGATTGCCTTTTTTATAGTAAATTATTCAAAAAATAATTTTATACTGTCGCAAATTTTAAATACGACAGGGATTGCCTTTTCTATAGTAAATTATTCAAAAATTCATTTTTTACTGTCGCAAATTTTAATTACGCCAGGGATTGCCTTTTCTATAGTAAATTATTCAAAAAATAATTTTTTACTGTCGCAAATTTTAATTACGCCAGGGATTGCCTTTTCTATAGTAAATTTTGCAAAAAATAATTTTTACTGTCGCAAATTTTAATTACGCCAGGGGATTGCCTTTTCTATAGTAAATTATTCAAAAAATAATTTTTCTGTCGCAAATTTTAATTACGCCAGGGATTGCCTTTTCTATAGAAAATTTTGCAAAAAATAATTTTTTACTGTCGCAAATTTTAATTACGCCAGGGATTGCCTTTTCTATAGTAAATTATTCAAAAATTCATTTTTTACTGTCGCAAATTTTAATTACGCCAGGGATTGCCTTTTCTATAGTAAATTATTCAAAAATTCGTTTTTTACTGTCGCAAATTATAATTACGCCAGGGATTGCCTTTTCTATAGTAAATTATTCAAAAACTAATTGTTTAGTGTCGCAAATTTTAATTACGCCAGGGATTGCCTTTTCTATAGTAAATTATTCAAAAATTCATTTTTTACTGTCGCAAATTTTAATTACGCCAGGGATTGCCTTTTCTATAGTAAATTATTCAAAAAATCATTTTTTTACTGTCGCAAATTTTAATTACGCCAGGGATTGCCTTTTCTATAGTAGATTATTCAAAAAATAATTTTTTACTGTCGCGAATTTTAATTACGCCAGGATTGCCTTTTCTATAGTAAATTATTCAAAAAATAATTTTTTACTGTCTCAAATTTTAATTACGCCAGGGATTGCATTTTCTATAGTAAATTATTCAAAAAATAATTTTTTAACTGTCTCAAATTTTAATTACGCCAGGATTGCCTTTTCTATAGTAAATTATTCAAAAACTAATTTTTTACTGTCGCAAATTTTAATTACGCCATGGATTGCCTTTTCTATAGTAAATTATTCAAAAAATAATTGTTTAGTGTCGCAAATTTAATTACGCCAGGGATTGCCTTTTCTATAGTAAATTATTCATAAATTAATTTTTTTCTGTCGCAAATTATAATTACGCCAGGGATTGCCTTTTCTATAGTAAATTATTCAAAAAATAATTTTATACTGTCGCAAATTTTAATTACGCCAGGGATTGCCTTTTCTATAGTAAATTTTGCAAAAAATAATTGTTTACTGTCGCAAATTATAATTACGCCAGGGATTGCCTTTTCTATAGTAAATTTTGCAAAAAATAATTGTTTAGTGTCGCAAATTTTAATTACGCCAGGGATTGCCTTTTCTATAGTAAATTATTCAAAAAATAATTGTTTAGTGTCGCAAGTTTTAATTACGCCAGGGATTGCCTTTTCTATAGTAAATTTTGCAAAAAATAAATTTTTTACTGTCTCAAATTTTAAATACGCCAGGGATTGCCTTTTGTATAGTAAATTTTGCAAAAAATAATTGTTTAGTGTCTCAAATTTTAAATACGCCCCGGGATTGCCTTTTGTATAGTAAATTTTGGAAAAAATAATTGTTTAGTGTCGCAAATTTTAATTACGCCAGGGATTGCCTTTTCTATAGTAAATTATTCAAAAAATAATTTTTACTGTCGCAAATTTTAATTACGCCAGGGATTGCCTTTTCTATAGCAAATTATTCAAAAATTCATTTTTTACTGTCGCAAGTTTTAATTACGCCAGGGATTGCCTTTTCTATAGTAAATTATTCAAAAAATCATTTTTACTGTCGCAAATTTTAATTACGCCAGGGATTGCCTTTTCTATAGTAAATTATTCAAAAAATAATTTTTACTGTCGCAAATTTTAATTACGCCAGGGATTGCCTTTTCTATAGTAAATTATTCAAAAATTCATTTTTTACTGTCGCAAATTTTAATTACGCCAGGGATTGCCTTTTCTATAGTAAATTATTCAAAAATTCATTTTTTACTGTCGCAAATTATAATTACGCCAGGGATTGCCTTTTCTATAGTAAATTATTCAAAAAATCATGTTTTACTGTCGCAAATTTTAATTACGCCAGGGATTGCCATTTCTATAGTAAATTATTCAAAAAATAATTTTTTACTGTCGCAAATTTTAATTACGCCAGGGATTGCCTTTTCTATAGTAAATTTTGCAAAAAATAATTTTTTACTGTCGCAAATTTTAATTAACGCCAGGGATTGCCTTTTCTATAGTAAATTATTCAAAAAATAATTGTTTAGTGTCGCAAGTTTTAATTACGCCCAGGGATTGCCTTTTCTATAGTAAATTTTGCAAAAAATAATTTTTTAACTGTCTCAAATTTAAATACGCCAGGGATTGCCTTTTGTATAGTAAATTTTGCAAAAAATAATTGTTTAGTGTCTCAAATTTTAAATACGCCAGGGATTGCCTTTTGTATAGTAAATTTTGAAAAAAATAATTGTTTAGTGTCGCAAATTTTAATTACGCCAGGGATTGCCTTTTCTATAGTAAATTATTCAAAAAATAATTTTTACTGTCGCAAAATTTTAATTACGCCAGGGATTGCCTTTTCTATAGTAAATTATTCAAAAATTCATTTTTTACTGTCGCAAGTTTTAATTACGCCAGGGATTGCCTTTCTATAGTAAATTATTCAAAAAAATCATTTTTTACTGTCGCAAATTTTAATTACGCCAGGGATTGCCTTTTCTATAGTAAATTATTCAAAAAATAATTTTTACTGTCGCAAATTTTAATTACGCCAGGGATTGCCTTTTCTATAGTAAATTATTCAAAAATTCATTTTTTACTGTCGCAAATTTTAATTACGCCAGGGATTGCCGTTTCTATAGCAAATTATTTCAAAAAATCATTTTTTACTGTCGCAAATTTTAATTACGCCAGGGATTGCCTTTTCTATAGTAAATTATTCAAAAAATAATTTTTTACTGTCGCAAATTTTAATTACGCAGGGATTGCCTTTTCTATAGTAAATTATTCAAAAATAATTTTTTACTGTCTCAAATTTTAATACGCCAGGGATTGCCTTTTCTATAGTAAATTTTGCAAAAAATAATTTTTTACTGTCGCAAATTTTAATTACGCCAGGGATTGCCTTTTCTATAGTAAATTATTCAAAAATTCATTTTTTACTGTCGCAAATTTTAATGACGCCAGGGATTGCCGTTTCTATAGTAAATTATTCAAAAATTCATTTTTTACTGTCGCAAATTATAATTACGCCAGGGATTGCCTTTTCTATAGTAAATTATTCAAAAAATAATTGTCTTAGTGTCGCAAATTTTAATTACGCCAGGGACTGCTTTTCTGTAGTAAATTATTCAAAAAATAATTTTTTATTTTCTCAAATTTTATACGCCAGGGATTGCCTTTTCTATAGTAAATTATTCAAAAATTAATTTTTTACTGTCTCAAATTTTAATTACGCCAGGGATTGCCTTTTCTATAGTAAATTTTGCACAACATAATTTTTACTGTCGCAAATTTTAATTACGCCAGGGATTGCCTTTTCTATAGTAAATTTGCAAAAAATAATTTTTTACTGTCGCAAATTTTAATTACGCCAGGGATTGCCTTTTCTATAGTAAATTATTCAAAAAATAATTTTTTCTGTCGCAAATTTAATTATGCCAGGGATTGCCTTTTCTATAGTAAATTATTAAAATTAAATTTTTTACTGTCGCAAATTTTAATTACGCCAGGGATTGCCTTTTCTATAGTAACTTATTCAAAAAATAATTTTTACTGTCGCAAATTTTAATTACGCCAGGGATTGCCTTTTCTATAGTAAATTATTCAAAAAATCATTTTTTACTGTCGCAAATTTTAATTACGCCAGGGATTGCCTTTTCTATAGTAAATTATTCAAAAAATAATTTTTTACTGTCGCAAATTTTAATTACGCCAGGGATTGCCTTTTCTATAGTAAATTATTCAATTAATAATTTTTTACTGTCTCAAATTTTAATTACGCCAGGGATTGCCTTTTCTATAGTAAATTATTCAAAAAATAATTTTTTACTGTCTCAAATTTTACTTACGCCAGGGATTGCCTTTTCTATAGTAAATTATTCAAAAATTCATTTTTTACTGTTGCAAATTTTAAATACGCCAGGGATTGCCTTTTCTATAGTAAATTATTCAAAAAATAATTTTTTACTGTTGCAAATTTTAATTACGCCAGGGATTGCCTTTTCTATAGTAAATTATTCAAAAAAATCATTTTTACTGTCGCAAATTTTAATTACGCCAGGGATGCCTTTTCTATAGTAAATTATTCAAAAAATAATTTTTTTACTGTTGCAAATTTTAAATACGCCAGGGATTGCCTTTTCTATAGTAAATTTTGCAAAAAATAATTGTTTAGTGTCGCAATTTTAATTACGCCAGGGATTGCCTTTTCTATAGTAAATTATTCAAAAAATAATTTTTTACTGTCGCAAATTTTAATTACGCCAGGGATTGCCTTTTCTATAGTAAATTATTCAAAAAATCATTTTTTACTGTCGCAAATTTTAATTACGCCAGGGATTGCCCTTTTCTATAGTAAATTATTCAAAAAATAATTTTTTACTGTCGCAAATTTTAATTACGCCAGGGATTGCCTTTTCTATAGTAAATTATTCAAAAAATAATTTTTTACTGTCTCAAATTTTAATTACGCCAGGGATTGCCTTTTCTATAGTAAATTATTCAAAAAATAATTTTTTACTGTCTCAAATTTTAATTACGCCAGGGATTGCCTTTTCTATAGTAAATTTTGCAAAAAATAATTTTTTACTGTCGCAAATTTTAATTACGCCAGGGATTGCCTTTTCTATAGTAAATTATTCAAAAAATAATTTTTACTGTCGCAAATTTTAATTACTCCAGGGATTGACTTTTCTATAGTAAATTATGCAAAAAATAATTTTTTACTGTCGCAAATTTTAATTACGCCAGGGATTGCCTTTTCTATAGTAAATTATTCAAAAAATAATTTTTTACTGTCGCAAATTTTAATTACGCCAGGGATTGCCTTTTCTATAGTAAATTATTCAAAAAATAATTTTTTACTGTTGCAAATTTTAAATACGCCAGGGATTGCCTTTTCTAAAGTAAATTTTGCAAAAATAATTTTTTACTGTCGCAAATTTTAATTACGCCAGGGATTGCCTTTTCTATAGTAAATTATTCAAAAATTCATTTTTTACTGTCGCAAATTTTAATTACGCCAGGGATTGCCATTTCTATAGTAAATTATTCAAAAAATTCATTTTTTACTGTCGCAAATTTTAATTACGCCAGGGATTGCCTTTTCTATAGTAAATTATTCAAAAAATAATTTTTTCTGTCGCAAATTTTAATTACGCCAGGGATTGCCTTTTCTATAGTAAATTATTCAAAAAATAATTGTTTAGTGTCACAAATTTTAATTACGCCAGGGATTGCCTTTTCTATAGTAAATTATTCAAAAAATAATTTTTTACTGTCGCAAATTATAACTACGCCAGGGATTGCCTTTTCTATAGTAAATTATTCAAAAAATAATTGTTTAGTGTCGCAAATTTTAATTACGCCAGGGATTGCCTTTTCTATAGTAAATTATTCAAAAATTAATTTTTTACTGTCTCAAATTTTAATTACGCCAGGGATTGCCTTTTCTATAGTAAATTATTCAAAAATTCATTTTTTACTGTCGCAAATTATAATTACGCCAGGGATTGCCTTTTCTATATAGTAAATTATTCAAAAAATAATTTTTTACTGTCGCAAATTTTAATTACGCCAGGGATTGCCTTTTCTATAGTAAATTATTCAAAAAATAATTTTTTACTGTCTCAAATTTTAATTACGCCAGGGACTGCCTTTTCTATAGTAAATTTTGCAAAAAATAATTTTTTACTGTCGCAAATTTTAATTACGCCAGGGATTGCCTTTTCTATCGTAAATTATTCAAAAAATAATTTTTTACTGTCGCAAATTTTAATTACTCCAGGGATTGCCTTTTCTATAGTAAATTTTGCAAAAAATAATTTTTTACTGTCGCAAATTTTAATTACGCCAGGGATTGCCTTTTCTATAGTAAATTATTCAAAAAATAATTTTTTACTGTCGCAAATTTTAATTACGCCAGGGATTGCCTTTTCTATAGTAAATTATTCAAAAAATAATTTTTTACTGTTGCAAATTTTAAATACGCCAGGGATTGCCTTTTCTATAGTAAATTTTGCAAAAAATAATTTTTTACTGTCGCAAATTTTAATTACGCCAGGGATTGCCTTTTCTATAGTAAATTATTCAAAAATTCATTTTTTACTGTCGCAAATTTTAATTACGCCAGGGATTGCCTTTTCTATAGTAAATTATTCAAAAATTCATTTTTTACTGTCGCAAATTTTAATTACGCCAGAGATTGCCTTTTCTATAGTAAATTATTCAAAAAATAATTTTTTCTGTCGCAAATTTTAATTACGCCAGGGATTGCCTTTTCTATAGTAAATTATTCAAAAAATAATTGTTTAGTGTCACAAATTTTAATTACGCCAGGGATTGCCTTTTCTATAGTAAATTATTCAAAAAATAATTTTTTACTGTCGCAAATTATAACTACGCCAGGGATTGCCTTTTCTATAGTAAATTATTCAAAAAATAATTGTTTAGTGTCGCAAATTTTAATTACGCCAGGGATTGCCTTTTCTATAGTAAATTATTCAAAAAATAATTTTTTACTGTTGCAAATTTTAATTACGCCAGGGATTGCCTTTTCTATAGTAAATTATTCAAAAATTCATTTTTTACTGTCGCAAATTATAATTACGCCAGGGATTGCCTTTTCTATAGTAAATTATTCAAAAAATAATTTTTTACTGTCGCAAATTTTAATTACGCCAGGGATTGCCTTTTCTATAGTAAATTATTCAAAAAATAATTTTTTACTCTCTCAAATTTTAATTACGCCAGGGATTGCCTTTTCTATAGTAAATTTTGCAAAAAGTAATTTTTACTGTCGCAAATTTTAATGTCGCCAGGGATTGCCTTTTCTAAAGTAAATTTTGCAAAAAATAATTTTTTACTGTCGCAAATTTTAATTACGCCAGGGATTGCCTTTTCTATAGTAAATTATTCAAAAAATAATTTTTTACTGTCGCAAATTTTAACTACGCCAGGGATTGCCTTTTCTATAGTAAATTATTCAAAAAATAATTTTTTATTGTTGCAAATTTTAATTACGCCAGGGATTGCCTTTTCTATAGTAAATTATTCAAAAAATAATTTTTTACTGTCGCAAATTTTAACTACGCCAGGGATTGCCTTTTCTATAGTAAATTATTCAAAAAATAATTTTTTACTGTTGCAAATTTTAAATACGCCAGGGATTGCCTTTTCTATAGTAAATTTTGCAAAAAATAATTTTTTACTGTCGCAAATTTTAATTACGCCAGGGATTGTCTTTTCTATAGTAAATTTTGCAAAAAATAATTTTTTACTGTCGCAAATTTTAAATACGCCAGGGATTGCCTTTTGTATAGTAAATTTTGCAAAAAATAATTGTTTAGTGTCGCAAATTTTAATTACGCCATGGATTGCCTTTTCTATAGTAAATTATTCAAAAAATAATTTTTTACTGTTGCAAATTTTAAATACGCCAGGGATTGCCTTTTCTATAGTAAATTTTGCAAAAAATAATTTTTTACTGTCGCAAATTTTAAATACGCCAGGGATTGCCTTTTCTATAGTAAATTTTGCAAAAAATAATTGTTTACTGTCGCAAATTTTAATTACGCCAGGGATTGCCTTTTCTATAGTAAATTTTGCAAAAAATAATTTTTTACTGTCACAAATTTTAATTACGCCAGGGATTGCCTTTTCTATAGTAAATTTTGCAAAAAATAATTTTTTACTGTCGCAAATTTTAACTACGCCAGGGATTGCCTTTTCTATAGTAAATTATTCAAAAAATAATTTTTTACTGTCTCAAATTTTAATTACGCCAGGGACTGCCTTTTCTATAGTAAATTTTGCAAAAAATAATTTTTTACTGTCGCAAATTTTAATTACGCCAGGGATTGCCTTTTCTATAGTAAATTATTCAAAAAATAATTTTTTACTGTTGCAAATTTTAAATACGCCAGGGATTGCCTTTTCTATAGTAAATTTTGCAAAAAATAATTTTTTACTGTCGCAAATTTTAAATACGCCAGGGATTGCCTTTTCTATAGTAAATTATTCAAAAAATAATTTTTTATTGTTGCAAATTTTAATTACGCCAGGGATTGCCTTTTCTATAGTAAATTATTCAAAAAATAATTTTTTACTGTCGCAAATTTTAACTACGCCAGGGATTGCCTTTTCTATAGTAAATTATTCAAAAATTCATTTTTTACTGTCGCAAATTTTAATTACGCCAGGGATTGCCATTTCTATAGTAAATTATTCAAAAATTCATTTTTTACTGTCGCAAATTTTAATTACGCCAGGGATTGCCTTTTCTATAGTAAATTATTCAAAAAATAATTTTTTCTGTCGCAAATTTTAATTACGCCAGGGATTGCCTTTTCTATAGTAAATTATTAAAAAAATAATTGTTTAGTGTCACAAATTTTAATTACGCCAGGGATTGCCTTTTCTATAGTAAATTATTCAAAAAATAATTTTTTACTGTCGCAAATTATAACTACGCCAGGGATTGCCTTTTCTATAGTAAATTATTCAAAAAATAATTGTTTAGTGTCGCAAATTTTAATTACGCCAGGGATTGCCTTTTCTATAGTAAATTATTCAAAAATTAATTTTTTACTGTCTCAAATTTTAATTACGCCAGGGATTGCCTTTTCTATAGTAAATTATTCAAAAATTCATTTTTTACTGTCGCAAATTATAATTACGCCAGGGATTGCCTTTTCTATATAGTAAATTATTCAAAAAATAATTTTTTACTGTCGCAAATTTTAATTACGCCAGGGATTGCCTTTTCTATAGTAAATTATTCAAAAAATAATTTTTTACTGTCTCAAATTTTAATTACGCCAGGGACTGCCTTTTCTATAGTAAATTTTGCAAAAAATAATTTTTTACTGTCGCAAATTTTAATTACGCCAGGGATTGCCTTTTCTATCGTAAATTATTCAAAAAATAATTTTTTACTGTCGCAAATTTTAATTACTCCAGGGATTGCCTTTTCTATAGTAAATTTTGCAAAAAATAATTTTTTACTGTCGCAAATTTTAATTACGCCAGGGATTGCCTTTTCTATAGTAAATTATTCAAAAAATAATTTTTTACTGTCGCAAATTTTAATTACGCCAGGGATTGCCTTTTCTATAGTAAATTATTCAAAAAATAATTTTTTACTGTTGCAAATTTTAAATACGCCAGGGATTGCCTTTTCTATAGTAAATTTTGCAAAAAATAATTTTTTACTGTCGCAAATTTTAATTACGCCAGGGATTGCCTTTTCTATAGTAAATTATTCAAAAATTCATTTTTTACTGTCGCAAATTTTAATTACGCCAGGGATTGCCTTTTCTATAGTAAATTATTCAAAAATTCATTTTTTACTGTCGCAAATTTTAATTACGCCAGAGATTGCCTTTTCTATAGTAAATTATTCAAAAAATAATTTTTTCTGTCGCAAATTTTAATTACGCCAGGGATTGCCTTTTCTATAGTAAATTATTCAAAAAATAATTGTTTAGTGTCACAAATTTTAATTACGCCAGGGATTGCCTTTTCTATAGTAAATTATTCAAAAAATAATTTTTTACTGTCGCAAATTATAACTACGCCAGGGATTGCCTTTTCTATAGTAAATTATTCAAAAAATAATTGTTTAGTGTCGCAAATTTTAATTACGCCAGGGATTGCCTTTTCTATAGTAAATTATTCAAAAAATAATTTTTTACTGTTGCAAATTTTAATTACGCCAGGGATTGCCTTTTCTATAGTAAATTATTCAAAAATTCATTTTTTACTGTCGCAAATTATAATTACGCCAGGGATTGCCTTTTCTATAGTAAATTATTCAAAAAATAATTTTTTACTGTCGCAAATTTTAATTACGCCAGGGATTGCCTTTTCTATAGTAAATTATTCAAAAAATAATTTTTTACTCTCTCAAATTTTAATTACGCCAGGGATTGCCTTTTCTATAGTAAATTTTGCAAAAAGTAATTTTTACTGTCGCAAATTTTAATGTCGCCAGGGATTGCCTTTTCTAAAGTAAATTTTGCAAAAAATAATTTTTTACTGTCGCAAATTTTAATTACGCCAGGGATTGCCTTTTCTATAGTAAATTATTCAAAAAATAATTTTTTACTGTCGCAAATTTTAACTACGCCAGGGATTGCCTTTTCTATAGTAAATTATTCAAAAAATAATTTTTTATTGTTGCAAATTTTAATTACGCCAGGGATTGCCTTTTCTATAGTAAATTATTCAAAAAATAATTTTTTACTGTCGCAACTTTTAACTACGCCAGGGATTGCCTTTTCTATAGTAAATTATTCAAAAAATAATTTTTTACTGTTGCAAATTTTAAATACGCCAGGGATTGCCTTTTCTATAGTAAATTTTGCAAAAAATAATTTTTTACTGTCGCAAATTTTAATTACGCCAGGGATTGTCTTTTCTATAGTAAATTTTGCAAAAAATAATTTTTTACTGTCGCAAATTTTAAATACGCCAGGGATTGCCTTTTGTATAGTAAATTTTGCAAAAAATAATTGTTTAGTGTCGCAAATTTTAATTACGCCATGGATTGCCTTTTCTATAGTAAATTATTCAAAAAATAATTTTTTACTGTTGCAAATTTTAAATACGCCAGGGATTGCCTTTTCTATAGTAAATTTTGCAAAAAATAATTTTTTACTGTCGCAAATTTTAAATACGCCAGGGATTGCCTTTTCTATAGTAAATTTTGCAAAAAATAATTGTTTACTGTCGCAAATTTTAATTACGCCAGGGATTGCCTTTTCTATAGTAAATTTTGCAAAAAATAATTTTTTACTGTCACAAATTTTAATTACGCCAGGGATTGCCTTTTCTATAGTAAATTTTGCAAAAAATAATTTTTTACTGTCGCAAATTTTAAATACGCCAGGGATTGCCTTTTGTATAGTAAATTTTGCAAAAAATAATTGTTTAGTGTCGCAAATTTTAATTACGCCAGGGATTGCCTTTTCTATAGTAAATTATTCAAAAAATAATTTTTTACTGTTGCAAATTTTAAATACGCCAGGGATTGCCTTTTCTATAGTAAATTTTGCAAAAAATTATTTTTTACTGTCGCAAATTTTAAATACGCCAGGGATTGCCTTTTCTATAGTAAATTTTGCAAAAAATAATTGTTTACTGTCGCAAATTTTAATTACGCCAGGGATTGCCTTTTCTATAGTAAATTATTCAAAAAATAATTTTTACTGTTGCAAATTTTAATTACGCCAGGGATTGCCTTTTCTATAGTAAATTATTCAAAAATTAATTTTTTACTGTCTCAAATTTTAATTACGCCAGGGATTGCCTTTTCTATAGTAAATTATTCAAAAATTCATTTTTTACTGTCGCAAATTATAATTACGCCAGGGATTGCCTTTTCTATAGTAAATTATTCAAAAAATAATTTTTTACTGTCGCAAATTTTAATTACGCCAGGGATTGCCTTTTCTATAGTAAATTATTCAAAAAATAATTTTTTACTGTCTCAAATTTTAATTACGCCAGGGATTGCCTTTTCTATAGTAAATTATTCAAAAAATAATTTTTTACTGTCGCAAATTATAATTACGCCAGGGATTGCATTTTCTATAGTAAATTATTCAAAAATTAATTTTTTACTGTCGCAAATTTTAGTTACGCCAGGGATTGCCTTTTTTATAGTAAATTTTGCAAAAAATAATTGTTTAGTGTCGCAAATTTTAATTACGCCAGGGATTGCCTTTTCTATAGTAAATTATTCAAAAAATAATTTTTTACTGTCGCAAATTATAATTACGCCAGGGATTGCCTTTTCTATAGTAAATTATTCAAAAAATAATTTTTTACTGTCTCAAATTTTAAATACGCCAGGGATTGCCTTTTCTATAGTAAATTATTCAAAAAAGAATTTTTTCTGTCACAAATTTTAATTACGCCAGGGATTGCCTTTTCTATAGTAAATTATTCAAAAAATAATTTTTTACTGTCTCAAATTTTAATTACGCCAGGGATTGCCTTTTCTATAGTAAATTATTCAAAAATTCATTTTTTACTGTCGCAAATTTTAATTACGCCAGGGATTGCTTTTCTATAGTAAATTTTGCAAAAAATAATTTTTTACTGTCGCAAATTTTAATTACGCCAGGGATTGCCTTTTCTATAGTAAATTTTGCACAAAATAATTTTATACTGTCGCAAATTATAATTACGCCAGGGATTGCCTTTTCTATAGTAAATTATTCAAAAATTCATTTTTTACTGTCTCAAATTTTAATTACGTCAGGGATTGCCTTTTCTATAGTAAATTTTGCAAAAAATAATTTTTTACTGTCCCAAATTTTAATTACGCCAGGGATTGCCTTTTCTATAGTAAATTTTGCAAAAAAATAATTTTTTACTGTCGCAAATTTTAATTACGCCAAGGATTGCCTTTTCTATACTAAATTATTCAAAAATTCATTTTTTTCTGTCTCAAATTTTAATTACGCCAGGGATTGCCTTTTCTATAGTAAATTTTGCAAAAAATAATTTTTTACTGTCGCAAATTTTAATTACGCCAGGGATTGCCTTTTCTATAGTAAATTATTCAAAAAATAATTTTTTACTGTCGCAAATTTTAATTACGCCAGGGATTGCCTTTTCCATAATAAATTATTCAAAAAATAATTTTTTACTGTCGCAAATTTTAATTACGCCAGGGATTGCCTTTTCTATAGTAAATTATTCAAAAAATAATTTTTTACTGTCTCAAATTTTAATTACGCCAGGGATTGCCTTTTCTATAGTAAATTATTCAAAAAGTAATTTTTTACTGCCGCAAATTATAATTACGCCAGGGATTGCCTTTTCTATAGTAAATTATTCAAAAAATTATTTTTTACTGTCTCAAATTTTAATTACGCCAGGGATTGCCTTTTCTATAGTAAATTTTTCAAAAAATAATTTATTACTGTCGCAAGTTTTAATTACGCCAGGGATTGCCTTTTCTATAGTAAATTTTGCAAAAAATAATTTTTTACTGTTGCAAATTTTAATTACGCCAGGGATTGCCTTTTCTATAATAAATTTTGCAAAAAATTATTTTTTACTGTCGCAAGTTTTAATTACGCCAGGGATTGCCTTTTCTATAGTAAATTTTGCAAAAAATAATTTTTTACTGTCGCAAGTTTTAATTACGCCAGGGGTTGCCTTTTCTATAGTAAATTTTGCAAATAATAATTTTTTACTGTTGCAAATTTGAAATACGCCAGGGATTGCCTTTTCTATAGTAAATTATTCAAAAAATAATTGTTTAGTGTCGCAAATTTTAATTACGCCAGGGATTGCCTTTTCTATAGTAAATTATTCAAAAAATAATTGTTTAGTGTCGCAAATTTTAAATACGCCAGGGATTGTCTTTTCTATAGTAAATTATTCAAAAATTCATTTTTTACTGTCGCAAATTATAATTACGCCAGGGATTGCCTTTTCTATAGTAAATTATTCAAAAATTAATTGTTTAGTGTCGCAAATTTTAATTACGCCAGGGATAGCCTTTTCTATAGTAAATTATTCAAAAAATAATTTTATACTGTCGCAAATTATAATTACGTCAGGGATTGCCTCTTCTATAGTAAATTATTCAAAAATTCATTTTTTACTGTCTCAAATTTTAATTACGCCAGGGATTGCCTTTTCTATAGTAAATTATTCAAAAAATAATTGTTTAGTGTCGCAAATTTTAATTACGCCAGGGATTGCCTTTTCTATAGTAAATTATTCAAAAACTTATTTTTTACTGTCGCAAGTTTTAATTACGCCAGGGATTGCCTTTTCTATAGTAAATTATTCAAAAATTAATTTTTTACTGTCGCAAATTTTAATTACGCCAGGGATTGCCTTTTCTATAGTAAATTTTGCAAAAAATAATTTTTTACTGTCGCAAATTTTAATTACGCCAGGGATTGCCTTTTCTATAGTAAATTTTGCAAAAAATAATTTTTTACTGTCGCAAATTTTAATTACGCCAGGGATTGCCTTTTCTATAGTAAATTTTGCAAAAAATAATTTTTTACTGTCGCAAATTATAATTACGCCAGGGATTGCCTTTTCTATAGTAAATTATTCAAAAATTAATTTTTTACTGTCGCAAATTTTAATTACGCCAGGGATTGCCTTTTTTATAGTAAATTTTGCAAAAAATAATTTTTTACGGTCGCAAATTTTAATTACGCCAGGGATTGCCTTTTCTATAGTAAATTATTCAAAAAATAATTTTTCTGTCGCAAATTATAATTACGCCAGGGATTGCCTTTTCTATAGTAAATTATTCAAAAAATAATTGTTTAGTGTCGCAAATTTTAATTACGCCAGGGATTGCCTTTTCTATAGTAAATTATTCAAAAAATAATTTTTTCTGTCACAAATTTTAATTACGCCAGGGATTGCCTTTTGTATAGTAAATTATTCAAAAAATAATTTTATACTGTCGCAAATTTTAATTACGCCAGAGATTGCCTTTTCTATAGTAAATTTTGCAAAAAATAATTTTTTACTGTCTCAAATTTTAATTACGCCAGGGATTGCCTTTTCTATAGTAAATTATTCAAAAATTCATTTTTTACTGTCGCAAATTTTAATTACGCCAGGGATTGACTTTTCTATAGTAAATTATTCAAAAAATAATTGTTTAGTGTCGCAAATTTTAATTACGCCAGGGATTGCCTTTTCTATAGTAAATTATTCAAAAAATAATTTTTTACTGTCGCAAATTATAATTACGCCAGGGATTGCCTTTTCTATAGTAAATTATTCAAAAATTAATTTTTTACTGTCGCAAATTTTAATTACGCCAGGGATTGCCTTTTCTATAGTAAATTTTGCAAAAATTAATTTTTTACTGTCGCAAATTTTAATTACGCCAGGGATTGCCTTTTCTATAGTAAATTTTACAAAAACTAATTTTTTACTGTCGCAAATTTTAATTACGCCAGGGATTGCCTTTTCTATAGTAAATTATTCAAAAATTCCTGTTTTACTGTCGCAAATTTTAACTACGCCAGGGATTGCCTTTTCTATAGTAAATTATTCAAAAAATAATTTTTTACTGTCTCAAATTTTAATTACGCCAGTGATTGCCTTTTGTATAGTAAATTATTCAAAAAATAATTTTATACTGTCGCAAATTTTAATTACGCCAGGGATTGCCTTTTCTGTAGTAAATTATTCAAAAATTCATTTTTTACAGTCGCAAATTTTAATTACGCCAGGGATTGCCTTTTCTATAGTAAATTTTGCAAAAAATAATTTTTTACTGTCTCAAATTTTAATTACGCCAGGGATTGCCTTTTCTATAGTAAATTTTGCAAAAAATAATTTTTTACTGTCGCAAATTTTAATTACGCCAGGGATTGCCTTTTCTATAGTAAATTTTTCAAAAAATAATTTATTACTGTCGCAAGTTTTAATTACGCCAGGGATTGCCTTTTCTATAGTAAATTTTGCAAAAAATAATTTTTTACTGTTGCAAATTTTAATTACGCCAGGGATTGCCTTTTCTATAATAAATTTTGCAAAAAATTATTTTTTACTGTCGCAAGTTTTAATTACGCCAGGGATTGCCTTTTCTATAGTAAATTTTGCAAAAAATAATTTTTTACTGTCGCAAGTTTTAATTACGCCAGGGGTTGCCTTTTCTATAGTAAATTTTGCAAATAATAATTTTTTACTGTTGCAAATTTGAAATACGCCAGGGATTGCCTTTTCTATAGTAAATTATTCAAAAAATAATTGTTTAGTGTCGCAAATTTTAATTACGCCAGGGATTGCCTTTTCTATAGTAAATTATTCAAAAAATAATTGTTTAGTGTCGCAAATTTTAAATACGCCAGGGATTGTCTTTTCTATAGTAAATTATTCAAAAATTCATTTTTTACTGTCGCAAATTATAATTACGCCAGGGATTGCCTTTTCTATAGTAAATTATTCAAAAATTAATTGTTTAGTGTCGCAAATTTTAATTACGCCAGGGATAGCCTTTTCTATAGTAAATTATTCAAAAAATAATTTTATACTGTCGCAAATTATAATTACGTCAGGGATTGCCTCTTCTATAGTAAATTATTCAAAAATTCATTTTTTACTGTCTCAAATTTTAATTACGCCAGGGATTGCCTTTTCTATAGTAAATTATTCAAAAAATAATTGTTTAGTGTCGCAAATTTTAATTACGCCAGGGATTGCCTTTTCTATAGTAAATTATTCAAAAACTAATTTTTTACTGTCGCAAGTTTTAATTACGCCAGGGATTGCCTTTTCTATAGTAAATTATTCAAAAATTAATTTTTTACTGTCGCAAATTTTAATTACGCCAGGGATTGCCTTTTCTATAGTAAATTTTGCAAAAAATAATTTTTTACTGTCGCAAATTTTAATTACGCCAGGGATTGCCTTTTCTATAGTAAATTTTGCAAAAAATAATTTTTTACTGTCGCAAATTTTAATTACGCCAGGGATTGCCTTTTCTATAGTAAATTTTGCAAAAAATAATTTTTTACTGTCGCAAATTATAATTACGCCAGGGATTGCCTTTTCTATAGTAAATTATTCAAAAATTAATTTTTTACTGTCGCAAATTTTAATTACGCCAGGGATTGCCTTTTTTATAGTAAATTTTGCAAAAAATAATTTTTTACGGTCGCAAATTTTAATTACGCCAGGGATTGCCTTTTCTATAGTAAATTATTCAAAAAATAATTTTTCTGTCGCAAATTATAATTACGCCAGGGATTGCCTTTTCTATAGTAAATTATTCAAAAAATAATTGTTTAGTGTCGCAAATTTTAATTACGCCAGGGATTGCCTTTTCTATAGTAAATTATTCAAAAAATAATTTTTTCTGTCACAAATTTTAATTACGCCAGGGATTGCCTTTTGTATAGTAAATTATTCAAAAAATAATTTTATACTGTCGCAAATTTTAATTACGCCAGAGATTGCCTTTTCTATAGTAAATTTTGCAAAAAATAATTTTTTACTGTCTCAAATTTTAATTACGCCAGGGATTGCCTTTTCTATAGTAAATTATTCAAAAATTCATTTTTTACTGTCGCAAATTTTAATTACGCCAGGGATTGACTTTTCTATAGTAAATTATTCAAAAAATAATTGTTTAGTGTCGCAAATTTTAATTACGCCAGGGATTGCCTTTTCTATAGTAAATTATTCAAAAAATAATTTTTTACTGTCGCAAATTATAATTACGCCAGGGATTGCCTTTTCTATAGTAAATTATTCAAAAATTAATTTTTTACTGTCGCAAATTTTAATTACGCCAGGGATTGCCTTTTCTATAGTAAATTTTGCAAAAATTAATTTTTTACTGTCGCAAATTTTAATTACGCCAGGGATTGCCTTTTCTATAGTAAATTTTACAAAAACTAATTTTTTACTGTCGCAAATTTTAATTACGCCAGGGATTGCCTTTTCTATAGTAAATTATTCAAAAATTCCTGTTTTACTGTCGCAAATTTTAACTACGCCAGGGATTGCCTTTTCTATAGTAAATTATTCAAAAAATAATTTTTTACTGTCTCAAATTTTAATTACGCCAGTGATTGCCTTTTGTATAGTAAATTATTCAAAAAATAATTTTATACTGTCGCAAATTTTAATTACGCCAGGGATTGCCTTTTCTGTAGTAAATTATTCAAAAATTCATTTTTTACAGTCGCAAATTTTAATTACGCCAGGGATTGCCTTTTCTATAGTAAATTTTGCAAAAAATAATTTTTTACTGTCTCAAATTTTAATTACGCCAGGGATTGCCTTTTCTATAGTAAATTTTGCAAAAAATAATTTTTTACTGTCGCAAATTTTAATTACGCCAGGGATTGCCTTTTCTATAGTAAATTATTCAAAAATTCAATTTTTACTGTGTCAAATTTTAATTACGCCAGGGATTGCCTTTTCTATAGTAAATTTTGCAAAAAATAATTTTTGCTGTCTCAAATTTTAATTACGAAAGGGATTGCCTTTTCTATAGTAAATTATTCAAAAAATAATTTTTTACTGTCGCAAATTATAATTACGCCAGGTATTGCCTTTTCTATAGTAAATTATTCAAAAATTCATTTTTTACTGTCTCAAATTTTAATTACGCCAGGGATTGCCTTTTCTATAGTAAATTATTCAAAAATTCATTTTTTACTGTCGCAAATTTTAATTACGCCAGGGATTGACTTTTCTATAGTAAATTATTCAAAAAATAATTGTTTAGTGTCGCAAATTTTAATTACGCCAGGGATTGCCTTTTCTATAGTAAATTATTCAAAAAATAATTTTTTACTGTCGCAAATTATAATTACGCCAGGGATTGCCTTTTCTATAGTAAATTATTCAAAAATTAATTTTTTACTGTCGCAAATTTTAATTACGCCAGGTATTGCCTTTTCTATAGTAAATTTTGCAAAAATTAATTTTTTACTGTCGCAAATTTTAATTACCCAGGGATTGCCTTTTCTATAGTAAATTTTACAAAAACTAATTTTTTACTGTCGCAAATTTTAATTACGCCAGGGATTGCCTTTTCTATAGTAAATTATTCAAAAATTCCTGTTTTACTGTCGCAAATTTTAATTACGCCAGGGATTGCCTTTTCTATAGTAAATTATTCAAAAAATAATTTTTTACTGTCTCAAATTTTAATTACGCCAGGGATTGCCTTTTGTATAGTAAATTATTCAAAAAATAATTTTATACTGTCGCAAATTTTAATTACGCCAGGGATTGCCTTTTCTGTAGTAAATTATTCAAAAATTCATTTTTTACAGTCGCAAATTTTAATTACGCCAGGGATTGCCTTTTCTATAGTAAATTTTGCAAAAAATAATTTTTTACTGTCTCAAATTTTAATTACGCCAGGGATTGCCTTTTCTATAGTAAATTTTGCAAAAAATAATTTTTTACTGTCGCAAATTTTAATTACGACAGGGATTGCCTTTTCTATAGTAAATTATTCAAAAATTCAATTTTTACTGTCTCAAATTTTAATTACGCCAGGGATTGCCTTTTCTATAGTAAATTTTGCAAAAAATAATTTTTGCTGTCTCAAATTTTAATTACGAAAGGGATTGCCTTTTCTATAGTAAATTATTCAAAAAATAATTTTTTACTGTCGCAAATTATAATTACGCCAGGGATTGCCTTTTCTATAGTAAATTATTCAAAAAATAATTTTTTACTGTCGCAAATTATAATTACGCCAGGGATTGCCTTTTCTATAGTAAATTATTCAAAAATTAATTTTTAACTGTCGCAAATTTTAATTACGCCAGGGATTGCCTTTTCTATAGTAAATTTTGCAAAAATTAATTTTTTACTGTCGCAAATTTTAATTACGCCAGGGATTGCCTTTTCTATAGTAAATTTTACAAAAACTAATTTTTTACTGTCGCAAATTTTAATTACGCCAGGGATTGCCTTTTCTATAGTAAATTATTCAAAAATTCCTGTTTTACTGTCGCAAATTTTAATTACGCCAGGGATTGCCTTTTCTATAGTAAATTATTCAAAAAATAATTTTTTACTGACTCAAATTTTAATTACGCCAGGGATTGCCTTTTGTATAGTAAATTATTCAAAAAATAATTTTATACTGTCGCAAATTTTAATTACGCCAGGGATTGCCTTTTCTGTAGTAAATTATTCAAAAATTCATTTTTTACAGTCGCAAATTTTAATTACGCCAGGGATTGCCTTTTCTATAGTAAATTTTGCAAAAAATAATTTTTTACTGTCTCAAATTTTAATTACGCCAGGGATTGCCTTTTCTATAGTAAATTTTGCAAAAAATAATTTTTTACTGTCGCAAATTTTAATTACGACAGGGATTGCCTTTTCTATAGTAAATTATTCAAAAATTCAATTTTTACTGTCTCAAATTTTAATTACGCCAGGGATTGCCTTTTCTATAGTAAATTTTGCAAAAAATAATTTTTGCTGTCTCAAATTTTAATTACGAAAGGGATTGCCTTTTCTATAGTAAATTATTCAAAAAATAATTTTTTACTGTCGCAAATTATAATTACGCCAGGGATTGCCTTTTCTATAGTAAATTATTCAAAAATTCATTTTTTACTGTCGCAAATTTTAATTACGCCAGGGATTGCCTTTTCTATAGTAAATTATTCAAAAAATAATTGTTTAGTGTCGCAAATTTTAATTACGCCAGGGATTGCCTTTTCTATAGTAAATTTTGCAAAAAATAATTTTTTACTGTCGCAAATTTTAATTACGCCAGGGATTGCCTTTTCTATAGTAAATTTTGCAAGAAATAATTTTTTACTGTCGCAAATTTTAATTACGCCAGGGATTGCCTTTTCTATAGTAAATTTTGCAAAAAATAATTTTTTACTGTCGCAAATTATAATTACGCCAGGGATTGCCTTTTCTATAGTAAATTATTCAAAAATTAATTTTTTACTGTCGCAAATTTTAATTACGCCAGGGATTGCCTTTTTTATAGTAAATTATGCAAAAAATAATTTTTTACTGTCGCAAATTTTAATTACGCCAGGGATTGCCTTTTCTATAGTAAATTATTCAAAAAATAATTTTTTCTGTCGCAAATTATAATTACGCCAGGGATTGCCTTTTCTATAGTAAATTATTCAAAAAATAATTGTTTAGTGTCGCAAATTTTAATTACGCCAGGGATTGCCTTTTCTATAGTAAATTATTCAAAAAATAATTTTTTCTGTCGCAAATTATAATTACGCCAGGGATTGCCTTTTCTATAGTAAATTATTCAAAAAATAATTGTTTAGTGTCGCAAATTTTAATTACGCCAGGGATTGCCTTTTCTATAGTAAATTATTCAAAAAATAATTTTTTCTGTCACAAATTTTAATTACGCCAGGGATTGCCTTTTGTATAGTAAATTATTCAAAAAATAATTTTATACTGTCGCAAATTTTAATTACGCCAGAGATTGCCTTTTCTATAGTAAATTTTGCAAAAAATAATTTTTTACTGTCTCAAATTTTAATTACGCCAGGGATTGCCTTTTCTATAGTAAATTATTCAAAAATTCATTTTTTACTGTCGCAAATTTTAATTACGCCAGGGATTGACTTTTCTATAGTAAATTATTCAAAAAATAATTGTTTAGTGTCGCAAATTTTAATTACGCCAGGGATTGCCTTTTCTATAGTAAATTATTCAAAAAATAATTTTTTACTGTCGCAAATTATAATTACGCCAGGGATTGCCTTTTCTATAGTAAATTATTCAAAAATTAATTTTTTACTGTCGCAAATTTTAATTACGCCAGGGATTGCCTTTTCTATAGTAAATTTTGCAAAAATTAATTTTTTACTGTCGCAAATTTTAATTACGCCAGGGATTGCCTTTTCTATAGTAAATTTTACAAAAACTAATTTTTTACTGTCGCAAATTTTAATTACGCCAGGGATTGCCTTTTCTATAGTAAATTATTCAAAAATTCCTGTTTTACTGTCGCAAATTTTAACTACGCCAGGGATTGCCTTTTCTATAGTAAATTATTCAAAAAATAATTTTTTACTGTCTCAAATTTTAATTACGCCAGTGATTGCCTTTTGT
Source organism: Dioctria linearis (assembly GCA_963930735.1). Classification (NCBI taxonomy): domain Eukaryota; kingdom Metazoa; phylum Arthropoda; class Insecta; order Diptera; family Asilidae; genus Dioctria; species Dioctria linearis. Next base: position 107,542 of record CAWVNZ010001567.1, on the reverse strand, counting down.
ATAGTAAATTATTCAAAAAATAATTTTATACTGTCGCAAATTTTAATTACGCCAGGGATTGCCTTTTCTGTAGTAAATTATTCAAAAATTCATTTTTTACAGTCGCAAATTTTAATTACGCCAGGGATTGCCTTTTCTATAGTAAATTTTGCAAAAAATAATTTTTTACTGTCTCAAATTTTAATTACGCCAGGGATTGCCTTTTCTATAGTAAATTTTGCAAAAAATAATTTTTTACTGTCGCAAATTTTAATTACGCCAGGGATTGCCTTTTCTATAGTAAATTATTCAAAAATTCAATTTTTACTGTCTCAAATTTTAATTACGCCAGGGATTGCCTTTTCTATAGTAAATTTTGCAAAAAATAATTTTTGCTGTCTCAAATTTTAATTACGAAAGGGATTGCCTTTTCTATAGTAAATTATTCAAAAAATAATTTTTTACTGTCGCAAATTATAATTACGCCAGGTATTGCCTTTTCTATAGTAAATTATTCAAAAATTCATTTTTTACTGTCTCAAATTTTAATTACGCCAGGGATTGCCTTTTCTATAGTAAATTATTCAAAAATTCATTTTTTACTGTCGCAAATTTTAATTACGCCAGGGATTGACTTTTCTATAGTAAATTATTCAAAAAATAATTGTTTAGTGTCGCAAATTTTAATTACGCCAGGGATTGCCTTTTCTATAGTAAATTATTCAAAAAATAATTTTTTACTGTCGCAAATTATAATTACGCCAGGGATTGCCTTTTCTATAGTAAATTATTCAAAAATTAATTTTTTACTGTCGCAAATTTTAATTACGCCAGGGATTGCCTTTTCTATAGTAAATTTTGCAAAAATTAATTTTTTACTGTCGCAAATTTTAATTACCCAGGGATTGCCTTTTCTATAGTAAATTTTACAAAAACTAATTTTTTACTGTCGCAAATTTTAATTACGCCAGGGATTGCCTTTTCTATAGTAAATTATTCAAAAATTCCTGTTTTACTGTCGCAAATTTTAATTACGCCAGGGATTGCCTTTTCTATAGTAAATTATTCAAAAAATAATTTTTTACTGTCTCAAATTTTAATTACGCCAGGGATTGCCTTTTGTATAGTAAATTATTCAAAAAATAATTTTATACTGTCGCAAATTTTAATTACGCCAGGGATTGCCTTTTCTGTAGTAAATTATTCAAAAATTCATTTTTTACAGTCGCAAATTTTAATTACGCCAGGGATTGCCTTTTCTATAGTAAATTTTGCAAAAAATAATTTTTTACTGTCTCAAATTTTAATTACGCCAGGGATTGCCTTTTCTATAGTAAATTTTGCAAAAAATAATTTTTTACTGTCGCAAATTTTAATTACGACAGGGATTGCCTTTTCTATAGTAAATTATTCAAAAATTCAATTTTTACTGTCTCAAATTTTAATTACGCCAGGGATTGCCTTTTCTATAGTAAATTTTGCAAAAAATAATTTTTGCTGTCTCAAATTTTAATTACGAAAGGGATTGCCTTTTCTATAGTAAATTATTCAAAAAATAATTTTTTACTGTCGCAAATTATAATTACGCCAGGGATTGCCTTTTCTATAGTAAATTATTCAAAAAATAATTTTTTACTGTCGCAAATTATAATTACGCCAGGGATTGCCTTTTCTATAGTAAATTATTCAAAAATTAATTTTTAACTGTCGCAAATTTTAATTACGCCAGGGATTGCCTTTTCTATAGTAAATTTTGCAAAAATTAATTTTTTACTGTCGCAAATTTTAATTACGCCAGGGATTGCCTTTTCTATAGTAAATTTTACAAAAACTAATTTTTTACTGTCGCAAATTTTAATTACGCCAGGGATTGCCTTTTCTATAGTAAATTATTCAAAAATTCCTGTTTTACTGTCGCAAATTTTAATTACGCCAGGGATTGCCTTTTCTATAGTAAATTATTCAAAAAATAATTTTTTACTGACTCAAATTTTAATTACGCCAGGGATTGCCTTTTGTATAGTAAATTATTCAAAAAATAATTTTATACTGTCGCAAATTTTAATTACGCCAGGGATTGCCTTTTCTCTAGTAAATTATTCAAAAATTCATTTTTTACAGTCGCAAATTTTAATTACGCCAGGGATTGCCTTTTCTATAGTAAATTTTGCAAAAAATAATTTTTTACTGTCTCAAATTTTAATTACGCCAGGGATTGCCTTTTCTATAGTAAATTTTGCAAAAAATAATTTTTTACTGTCGCAAATTTTAATTACGACAGGGATTGCCTTTTCTATAGTAAATTATTCAAAAATTCAATTTTTACTGTCTCAAATTTTAATTACGCCAGGGATTGCCTTTTCTATAGTAAATTTTGCAAAAAATAATTTTTGCTGTCTCAAATTTTAATTACGAAAGGGATTGCCTTTTCTATAGTAAATTATTCAAAAAATAATTTTTTACTGTCGCAAATTATAATTACGCCAGGGATTGCCTTTTCTATAGTAAATTATTCAAAAATTCATTTTTTACTGTCGCAAATTTTAATTACGCCAGGGATTGCCTTTTCTATAGTAAATTATTCAAAAAATAATTGTTTAGTGTCGCAAATTTTAATTACGCCAGGGATTGCCTTTTCTATAGTAAATTTTGCAAAAAATAATTTTTTACTGTCGCAAATTTTAATTACGCCAGGGATTGCCTTTTCTATAGTAAATTTTGCAAGAAATAATTTTTTACTGTCGCAAATTTTAATTACGCCAGGGATTGCCTTTTCTATAGTAAATTTTGCAAAAAATAATTTTTTACTGTCGCAAATTATAATTACGCCAGGGATTGCCTTTTCTATAGTAAATTATTCAAAAATTAATTTTTTACTGTCGCAAATTTTAATTACGCCAGGGATTGCCTTTTTTATAGTAAATTATGCAAAAAATAATTTTTTACTGTCGCAAATTTTAATTACGCCAGGGATTGCCTTTTCTATAGTAAATTATTCAAAAAATAATTTTTTCTGTCGCAAATTATAATTACGCCAGGGATTGCCTTTTCTATAGTAAATTATTCAAAAAATAATTGTTTAGTGTCGCAAATTTTAATTACGCCAGGGATTGCCTTTTCTATAGTAAATTATTCAAAAAATAATTTTTTCTGTCACAAATTTTAATTACGCCAGGGATTGCATTTTCTATAGTAAATTATTCAAAAAATAATTTTTTACTGTCTCAAATTTTAATTACGCCAGGGATTGCCTTTTCTATAGTAAATTATTCGAAAATTAATTGTTTAGTGTCGCAAATTTTAATTACGCCAGGGATTGCCTTTTCTATAGTGAAATATCCAAAAATAATTTTATACTGTCGCAAATTATAATTACGCCAGGGATTGCCTTTTCTATAGTAAATTATTCAAAAATTCATTTTTTACTGTCTCAAATTTTAATTACGCCAGGGATTGCCTTTTCTATAGTAAATTATTCAAAAATTCCTGTTTTACTGTCGCAAATTTTAATTACGCCAGGGATTGCCTTTTCTATAGTAAATTATTCAAAAAATAATTTTTTACTGTCTCAAATTTTAATTACGCCAGGGATTGCCTTTTGTATAGTAAATTATTCAAAAAATAATTTTATACTGTCGCAAATTTTAATTACGCCAGGGATTGCCTTATCTGTAGTAAATTATTCAAAAATTCATTTTTTACAGTCGCAAATTTTAATTACGCCAGGGATTGCCTTTTCTATAGTAAATTTTGCAAAAAATAATTTTTTACTGTCTCAAATTTTAATTACGCCAGGGATTGCCTTTTCTATAGTAAATTTTGCAAAAAATAATTTTTTACTGTCGCAAATTTTAATTACGACAGGGATTGCCTTTTCTATAGTAAATTATTCAAAAATTCAATTTTTACTGTCTCAAATTTTAATTACGCCAGGGATTGCCTTTTCTATAGTAAATTTTGCAAAAAATAATTTTTGCTGTCTCAAATTTTAATTACGAAAGGGATTGCCTTTTCTATAGTAAATTATTCAAAAAATAATTTTTTACTGTCGCAAATTATAATTACGCCAGGGATTGCCTTTTCTATAGTAAATTATTCAAAAATTCATTTTTTACTGTCTCAAATTTTAATTACGCCAGGGATTGCCTTTTCTATAGTAAATTATTCAAAAATTCATTTTTTACTGTCGCAAATTTTAATTACGCCAGGGATTGACTTTTCTATAGTAAATTATTCAAAAAATAATTGTTTAGTGTCGCAAATTTTAATTACGCCAGGGATTGCCTTTTCTATAGTAAATTATTCAAAAAATAATTTTTTACTGTCGCAAATTATAATTACGCCAGGGATTGCCTTTTCTATAGTAAATTATTCAAAAATTAATTTTTTACTGTCGCAAATTTTAATTACGCCAGGGATTGCCTTTTCTATAGTAAATTTTGCAAAAATTAATTTTTTACTGTCGCAAATTTTCATTACGCCAGGGATTGCCTTTTCTATAGTAAATTTTACAAAAACTAATTTTTTACTGTCGCAAATTTTAATTACGCCAGGGATTGCCTTTTCTATAGTAAATTATTCAAAAATTCCTGTTTTACTGTCGCAAATTTTAATTACGCCAGGGATTGCCTTTTCTATAGTAAATTATTCAAAAAATAATTTTTTTACTGTCTCAAATTTTAATTACGCCAGGGATTGCCTTTTGTATAGTAAATTATTCAAAAAATAATTTTATACTGTCGCAAATTTTAATTACGCCAGGGATTGCCTTTTCTGTAGTAAATTATTCAAAAATTCATTTTTTACAGTCGCAAATTTTAATTACGCCAGGGATTGCCTTTTCTATAGTAAATTTTGCAAAAAATAATTTTTTACTGTCTCAAATTTTAATTACGCCAGGGATTGCCTTTTCTATAGTAAATTTTGCAAAAAATAATTTTTTACTGTCGCAAATTTTAATTACGACAGGGATTGCCTTTTCTATAGTAAATTATTCAAAAATTCAATTTTTACTGTCTCAAATTTTAATTACGCCAGGGATTGCCTTTTCTATAGTAAATTTTGCAAAAAATAATTTTTGCTGTCTCAAATTTTAATTACGAAAGGGATTGCCTTTTCTATAGTAAATTATTCAAAAAATAATTTTTTACTGTCGCAAATTATAATTACGCCAGGGATTGCCTTTTCTATAGTAAATTATTCAAAAATTCATTTTTTACTGTCGCAAATTTTAATTACGCCAGGGATTGCCTTTTCTATAGTAAATTATTCAAAAAATAATTGTTTAGTGTCGCAAATTTTAATTACGCCAGGGATTGCCTTTTCTATAGTAAATTTTGCAAAAAATAATTTTTTACTGTCGCAAATTTTAATTACGCCAGGGATTGCCTTTTCTATAGTAAATTTTGCAAAAAATAATTTTTTATTGTCGCAAATTTTAATTACGCCAGGGATTGCCTTTTCTATAGTAAATTTTGCAAAAAATAATTTTTTACTGTCGCAAATTATAATTACGCCAGGGATTGCCTTTTCTATAGTAAATTATTCAAAAATTAATTTTTTACTGTCGCAAATTTTAATTACGCCAGGGATTGCCTTTTTTATAGTAAATTATGCAAAAAATAATTTTTTACTGTCGCAAATTTTAATTACGCCAGGGATTGCCTTTTCTATAGTAAATTATTCAAAAAATAATTTTTTCTGTCGCAAATTATAATTACGCCAGGGATTGCCTTTTCTATAGTAAATTATTCAAAAAATAATTGTTTAGTGTCGCAAATTTTAATTACGCCAGGGATTGCCTTTTCTATAGTAAATTATTCAAAAAATAATTTTTTCTGTCACAAATTTTAATTACGCCAGGGATTGCATTTTCTATAGTAAATTATTCAAAAAATAATTTTTTACTGTCTCAAATTTTAATTACGCCAGGGATTGCCTTTTCTATAGTAAATTTTTCGAAAATTAATTGTTTAGTGTCGCAAATTTTAATTACGCCAGGGATTGCCTTTTCTATAGTGAAATATCCAAAAAATAATTTTATACTGTCGCAAATTATAATTACGCCAGGGATTGCCTTTTCTGTAGTAAATTATTCAAAAATTCATTTTTTACTGTCTCAAATTTTAATTACGCCAGGGATTGCCTTTTCTATAGTAAATTATTCAAAAATTCATTTTTTACTGTCGCAAATTATAATTACGCCAGGGATTGCCTTTTCTATAGTAAATTATTCAAAAATTAATTGTTTAGTGTCGCAAATTTTAATTACGCCAGGGATTGCCTTTTCTATAGTAAAATTTGCAAAAAATAATTTTATACTGTCGCAAATTATAATTACGCCAGGGATTGCCTTTTCTATAGTAAATTATTCAAAAATTCATTTTTTACTGTCTCAAATTTTAATTACGCCAGGGATTGCCTTTTCTATAGTAAATTATTCAAAAAATAATTTTTTACTGTCGCAAATTTTAATTACGCCAGGGATTGCCTTTTCTATAGTAAATTATTCAAAAAATAATTGTTTAGTGTCGCAAATTTTAATTACGCCAGGGATTGCCTTTTCTATAGTAAATTATTCAAAAATTCATTTTTTACTCTCGCAAATTATAATTACGCCAGGGATTGCCTTTTCTATAGTAAATTATTCAAAAATTAATTGTTTAGTGTCGCAAATTTTAATTACGCCAGGGATTGCCTTTTCTATAGTAAAATTTGCAAAAAATAATTTTATACTGTCGCAAATTATAATTACGCCAGGGATTGCCTTTTCTATAGTAAATTATTCAAAAATTCATTTTTTACTGTCTCAAATTTTAATTACGCCAGGGATTGCCTTTTCTATAGTAAATTATTCAAAAAATAATTTTTTACTGTCTCAAATTTTAATTACGCCAGGGATTGCCTTTTCTATAGTAAATTTTTCAAAAAATAATTTTTGCTGTCTCAAATTTTAATTACGCCAGGGATTGCCTTTTCTATAGTAAATTATTCAAAAAATAATTTTTTATTGTCGCAAATTATAATTACGCCAGGGATTGCCTTTTCTATAGTAAATTATTCAAAAATTCATTTTTTACTGTCGCAAATTTTAATTACGCCAGGGATTGCCTTTTCTATAGTAAATTATTCAAAAAATAATTGTTTAGTGTCGCAAATTTTAATTACGCCAGGGATTGCCTTTTCTATAGTAAATTTTGCAAAAAATAATTTTTTACTGTCGCAAATTTTAATTACGCCAGGGATTGCCTTTTCTATAGTAAATTTTGCAAAAAATAATTTTTTACTGTCGCAAATTTTAATTACGCCAGGGATTGCCTTTTCTATAGTAAATTTTGCAAAAAATAATTTTTTACTCTCGCAAATTATAATTACGCCAGGGATTGCCTTTTCTATAGTAAATTATTCAAAAATTAATTTTTTACTGTCGCAAATTTTAATTACGCCAGGGATTGCCTTTTTTATAGTAAGTTTGCAAAAAATAATTTTTTACTGTCGCAAATTTTAATTACGCCAGGGATTGCCTTTTCTATAGTAAATTATTCAAAAAATAATTTTTTCTGTCGCAAATTATAATTACGCCAGGGATTGCCTTTTCTATAGTAAATTATTCAAAAAATAATTGTTTAGTGTCGCAAATTTTAATTACGCCAGGGATTGCCTTTTCTATAGTAAATTATTCAAAAAATAATTTTTTCTGTCACAAATTTTAATTACGTCAGGGATTGCATTTTCTATAGTAAATTATTCAAAAAATAATTTTTTACTGTCTCAAATTTTAATTACGCCAGGGATTGCCTTTTCTATAGTAAATTATTCAAAAATTAATTGTTTAGTGTCGCAAATTTTAATTACGCCAGGGATTGCCTTTTCTATAGTAAATTATTCAAAAAATAATTGTTTAGTGTCGCAAATTTTAATTACGCCAGGGATTGCCTTTTCTATAGTAAATTATTCAAAAATTCATTTTTTACTGTCGCAAATTATAATTACGCCAGGGATTGCCTTTTCTATAGTAAATTATTCAAAAATTAATTGTTTAGTGTCGCAAATTTTAATTACGCCAGGGATTGCCTTTTCTATAGTAAAATTTGCAAAAAATAATTTTATACTGTCGCAAATTATAATTACGCCAGGGATTGCCTTTTCTATAGTAAATTATTCAAAAATTCATTTTTTACTGTCTCAAATTTTAATTACGCCAGGGATTGCCTTTTCTATAGTAAATTATTCAAAAAATAATTTTTTACTGTCTCAAATTTTAATTACGCCAGGGATTGCCTTTTCTATAGTAAATTTTTCAAAAAATAATTTTTGCTGTCTCAAATTTTAATTACGCCAGGGATTGCCTTTTCTATAGTAAATTATTCAAAAAATAATTTTTTATTGTCGCAAATTATAATTACGCCAGGGATTGCCTTTTCTATAGTAAATTATTCAAAAATTCATTTTTTACTGTCGCAAATTTTAATTACGCCAGGGATTGCCTTTTCTATAGTAAATTATTCAAAAAATAATTGTTTAGTGTCGCAAATTTTAATTACGCCAGAGATTGCCTTTTCTATAGTAAATTTTGCAAAAAATAATTTTTTACTGTCGCAAATTTTAATTACGCCAGGGATTGCCTTTTCTATAGTAAATTTTGCAAAAAATAATTTTTTACTGTCGCAAATTTTAATTACGCCAGGGATTGCCTTTTCTATAGTAAATTTTGCAAAAAATAATTTTTTACTCTCGCAAATTATAATTACGCCAGGGATTGCCTTTTCTATAGTAAATTATTCAAAAATTAATTTTTTACTGTCGCAAATTTTAATTACGCCAGGGATTGCCTTTTTTATAGTAAGTTTGCAAAAAATAATTTTTTACTGTCGCAAATTTTAATTACGCCAGGGATTGCCTTTTCTATAGTAAATTATTCAAAAAATAATTTTTTCTGTCGCAAATTATAATTACGCCAGGGATTGCCTTTTCTATAGTAAATTATTCAAAAAATAATTGTTTAGTGTCGCAAATTTTAATTACGCCAGGGATTGCCTTTTCTATAGTAAATTATTCAAAAATAATTTTTTCTGTCACAAATTTTAATTACGTCAGGGATTGCATTTTCTATAGTAAATTATTCAAAAAATAATTTTTTACTGTCTCAAATTTTAATTACGCCAGGGATTGCCTTTTCTATAGTAAATTATTCAAAAATTAATTGTTTAGTGTCGCAAATTTTAATTACGCCAGGGATTGCCTTTTCTATAGTAAAATATCCAAAAAATAATTTTATACTGTCGCAAATTATAATTACGCCAGGGATTGCCTTTTCTATAGTAAATTATTCAAAAATTCATTTTTTACTGTCTCAAATTTTAATTACGCCAGGGATTGCCTTTTCTATAGTAAATTATTCAAAAATTCATTTTTTACTGTCGCAAATTATAATTACGCCAGGGATTGCGTTTTCTATAGTAAATTATTCAAAAATTAATTGTTTAGTGTCGCAAATTTTAATTACGCCAGGGATTGCCCTTTCTATAGTAAAATTTGCAAAAAATAATTTTATACTGTCGCAAATTATAATTACGCCAGGGATTGCCTTTTCTATAGTAAATTATTCAAAAATTCATTTTTTTACTGTCTCAAATTTTAATTACGCCAGGGATTGCCTTTTCTATAGTAAATTATTCAAAAAATAATTTTTTACTGTCGCAAATTTTAATTACGCCAGGGATTGCCTTTTCTATAGTAAATTATTCAAAAAATAATTGTTTAGTGTCGCAAATTTTAATTACGCCAGGGATTGCCTTTTCTATAGTAAATTATTCAAAAATTCATTTTTTACTGTCGCAAATTATAATTACGCCAGGGATTGCCTTTTCTATAGTAAATTATTCAAAAATTAATTGTTTAGTGTCGCAAATTTTAATTACGCCAGGGATTGCCTTTTCTATAGTAAAATTTGCAAAAAATTATTTTATACTGTCGCAAATTATAATTACGCCAGGGATTGCCTTTTCTATAGTAAATTATTCAAAAATTCATTTTTACTGTCTCAAATTTTAATTACGCCAGGGATTGCCTTTTCTATAGTAAATTATTCAAAAAATAATTTTTTACTGTCGCAAATTTTAATTACGCCAGGGATTGCCTTTTCTATAGTAAATTATTCAAAAAATAATTGTTTAGTGTCGCAAATTTTAATTACGCCAGGGATTGCCTTTTCTATAGTAAATTATTCAAAAATTAATTTTTTACTGTCGCAAATTTTAATTACGCCAGGGTTGCCTTTTTTATAGTAAATTATTCAAAAATTCATTTTTTACTGTCGCAAATTTTAATTACGCAAGGGATTGCCTTTTCTATAGTAAATTATTCAAAAAATAATTGTTTACTGTTGCAAATTTTAATTACGCCAGGGATTGCCTTTTCTATAGTAAATTTTGCAAAAAGTAATTTTTTTCTTGTCTCAAATTTTAATTACGCCAGGGATTGCCTTTTCTATAGTAAATTATTCAAAAAATAATTGTTTACTGTCGCAAATTTTAATTACGCCAGGGATTGCCTTTTCTATAGTAAATTATTCAAAAATTAATTTTTTACTGTCGCAAATTTTAATTACGCCAGGGATTGCCTTTTCTATAGTAAATTTTGCAAAAAATAATTTTTTACTGTCACAAATTTTAATTACGCCAGGGATTGCCTTTTCTATAGTAAATTATTCAAAAAATAATTGTTTAGTGTCGCAAATTTTAATTACGCAGGGATTGCCTTTTCTATAGTAAATTATTCAAAAAATAATTTTTTACTGTCGCAAGTTTTAATTACGCCAGGGATTGCCTTTTCTATAGTAAATTATTCAAAAATAATTTTTTACTGTCTCAAATTTTAATTACGCCAGGGATTGCCTTTTCTATAGTAAATTATTCAAAAATTAATTTTTTACTGTCGCAAATTTTAATTACGCCAGGGATTGCCTTTTCTATAGTAAATTTTGCAAAAAATAATTGTTTAGTGTCGCAAATTTTAATTACGCCAGGGATTGCCTTTTCTATAGTAAATTATTCAAAAAATAATTTTTTACTGTCTCAAATTTTAATTACGCCAGGGATTGCCTTTTCTATAGTAAATTTTGCAAAAAATAATTTTTTACTGTCGCAAATTTTAATTACGCCAGGGATTTCCTTTTCTATAGTAAATTTTGCAAAAAATAATTTTTTACTGTCGCAAATTTTAATTACGCCAGGTATTGCCTTTTCAATAGTAAATTATTCAAAAAATAATTTTTTACTGTCGCAAATTTTAATTACGCCAGGGATTGCCTTTTCTATAGTAAATTATTCAAAAATTCATTTTTTACTGTCTCAAATTTTAATTACGCCAGTGATTGCCTTTTCTATAGTAAATTTTGCAAAAATAATTTTTTACTGTCGCGAATTTTAATTACGCCAGGGATTGCCTTTTCTATAGTAAATTTTGCAAAAAATAATTTTTTACTGTCGCAAATTTTAATTACGCCAGGGATTGCCTTTTCTATAGTAAATTATTCAAAAAATAATTTTTTACTGTCGCAAATTTTAATTACGCCAGGGATTGCCTTTTCTATAGTAAATTATTCAAAAAATAATTTTTTACTGTTGCAAATTTTAAATACGCCAGGGATTGCCTTTTCTATAGTAAATTTTGCAAAAAATAATTTTTTACTGTCGCAAATTTTAATTACGCCAGGGATTGCCTTTTCTATAGTAAATTTTGCAAAAAATAATTTTTTTACTGTCGCAAATTTTAAATACGCCAGGGATTGCCTTTTGTATAGTAAACTTTGCAAAAAATAATTGTTTAGTGTCGCAAATTTTAATTACGCCAGGGATTGCCTCTTCTATAGTAAATTATTCAAAAATTAATTTTTTACTGTCGCAAATTATAATTACGCCAGGGATTGCCTTTTCTATAGTAAATTTTGCAAAAAATAATTGTTTAGTGTCTCAAATTTTAATTACGCCAGGGATTGCCTTTTCTATAGTAAATTATTCAAAAATTCATTTTTTACTGTCGCAAATTTTAATTACGCCAGGGATTGCCTTTTCTATAGTAAATTTTGCAAAAAATAATTTTTTACTGTCGCAAATTTTAATTACGCCAGGGATTGCCTTTTCTATAGTAAATTTTGCAAAAATTAATTTTTTTCTGTCTCAAATTTTAAATACGCCAGGGATTGCCTTTTCTATAGTAAATTATTCAAAAAATAATTTTTTCTGTCACAAATTTTAATTACGCCAGGGATTGCCTTTTCTATAGTAAATTATTCAAAAAATAATTTTTTACTGTCTCAAATTTTAATTACGCCAGGGATTGCCTTTTGTATAGTAAATTATTCAAAAAATAATGTTATACTGTCGCAAATTATAATTACGCCAGGGATTGCCTTTTCTATAATAAATTATTCAAAAATTCATTTTTTACTGTCGCAAATTTTAATTACGCCAGGGATTGCCTTTTCTATAGTAAATTATTCAAAAAATAATTGTTTAGTGTCGCAAATTTTAATTACGCCAGGGATTGCCTTTTGTATAGTAAATTATTCAAAAATTAATTTTTTACTGTCGCAAATTTTAATTACGCCAGGGATTGCCTTTTCTATAGTAAATTATTCAAAAAATAATTGTTTAGTGTCTCAAATTTTAATTACGCCAGGGATTGCCTTTTGTATAGTAAATTATTCAAAAAATAATTTTATACTGTCGCAAATTTTAATTACGCCAGGGATTGCCTTTTCTATAGTAAATTATTCAAAAATTCATTTTTTATTGTCGCAAATTTTAATTACGCCAGGGATTGCCTTTTCTATAGTAAATTATTCAAAAAATAATTTTTTACTGTCGCAAATTTTAATTACGCCAGGGATTGCCTTTGCTATAGTAAATTTTGCAAAAAATAATTTTTTACTGTCGCAAATTTTAATTACGCCAGGGATTGCCTTTTCTATAGTAAATTATTCAAAAAATAATTTTTTTACTGTCGCAAATTTTAATTACGCCAGGGATTGCCTTTTGTATAGTAAATTTTGCAAGATATAATTGTTTAGTGTCGCAAATTTTAATTACGCCAGGGATTGCCTTTCCTATAGTAAATTTTGCAAAAAATAATTTTTTACTGTCGCAAATTTTAATTACGCCAGGGATTGCCTTTTCTATAGTAAATTATTCAAAAATTCATATTTTACTGTCGCAAATTTTAATTACGCCAGGGATTGCCTTTTCTATAGTAAATTATTAAAAAAAATTTTTTTTACTGTCGCAAATTTTAATTACGCCAGGGATTGCCTTTTCTATAGTAAATTATTCAAAAATTAATTTTTTACTGTCGCAAATTTTAATTACGCCAGGGATTGCCTTTTCTATAGTAAATTTTGCAAAAAATAATTTTTTACTATCGCAAGTTTTAATTACGCCAGGGATTGCCTTTTCTATAGTAAATTTTGCAAAAAATAATTTTTTACTGTTGCAAATTTTAATTACGCCAGGGATTGCCTTTTCTATAGTAAATTTTGCAAAAAATAATTTTTTACTGTCGCAAATTTTAATTACGCCAGGGATTGCCTTTTCTATAGTAAATTATTCACAAAATAATTTTTTACTGTCGCAAATTTTAATTACGCCAGGGATTGCCTTTTCTATAGTAAATTATTCAAAAATTCATTTTTTACTGTCTCAAATTTTAATTACGCCAGGGATTGCCTTTTCTATAGTAAATTTTGCAAAAAATAATTTTTTACTGTCGCAAATTTTAATTACGCCAGGGATTGCCTTTTCTATAGTAAATTTTGAAAAAAATAATTTTTTACTGTCGCAAATTTTAATTACGCCAGGGATTGCCTTTTCTATAGTAAATTATTCAAAAAATAATTTTTTACTGTCGCAAATTTTAATTACGCCAGGGATTGCCTTTTGTATAGTAAATTATTCAAAAAATAATTTTATACTGTCGCAAATTATAATTACGCCAGGGATTGCCTTTTCTATAATAAGTTATTCAAAAATTCATTTTTTACTGTCGCAAATTTTAATTACGCCAGGGATTGCCTTTTCTATAGTAAATTATTCAAAAAATAATTGTTTAGTGTCGCAAATTTTAATTACGCCAGGGATTGCCTTTTCTATAGTAAATTATTCAAAAATTAATTTTTTACTGTCGCAAATTATAATTACGCCAGGGATTGCCTTTTCTATAGTAAATTATTCAAAAAATAATTCTTTCTGTCACAAATTTTAATTACGCCAGGGATTGCCTTTTCTATAGTAAATTATTCAAAAAATAATTTTTTACTGTCTCAAATTTTAATTACGCCAGGGATTGCCTTTTGTATAGTAAATTATTCAAAAAATAATTTTATACTGTCGCAAATTATAATTACGCCAGGGATTGCCTTTTCTATAATAAGTTATTCAAAAATTCATTTTTTACTGTCGCAAATTTTAATTACGCCAGGGATTGCCTTTTCTATAGTAAATTATTCAAAAAATAATTGTTTAGTGTCGCAAATTTTAATTACGCCAGGGATTGCCTTTTGTATAGTAAATTATTCAAAAATTAATTTTTTACTGTCGCAAATTTTAATTACGCCAGGGATTGCCTTTTCTATAGTAAATTATTCAAAAAATAATTGTTTAGTGTCTCAAATTTTAATTACGTCAGGGATTGCTTTTTGTATAGTAAATTATTCAAAAAATAATTTTATACTGTCGCAAATTTTAATTACGCCAGGGATTGCCTTTTCTATAGTAAATTATTCAAAAATTCATTTTTTACTGTCGCAAATTTTAATTATGCCAGGGATTGCCTTTTCTATAGTAAATTATTCAAAAAATAATTTTTTACTGTCGCAAATTTTAATTACGCCAGGGATTGCCTTTTCTATAGTAAATTTTGCAAAAAATAATTTTTTACTGTCGCAAATTTTAATTACGCCAGGGATTGCCTTTTCTATGGTAAATTATTCAAAAAATAATTTTTTACTGTCGCAAATTTTAATTACGCCAGGAATTGCCTTTTCTATAGTAAATTTTGCAAAAAATAATTTTTTACTGTCGCAAATTTTAAATACGCCAGGGATTGCCTTTTGTATAGTAAATTTTGCAAAAAATAATTGTTTAGTGTCGCAAATTTTAATTACGCCAGGGATTGCCTTTTCTATAGTAAATTATTCAAAATATAATTTTTTACTGTCGCAAATTTTAATTACGCCAGGGATTGCCTTTTCTATAGTAAATTTTGCAAAAAATAATTTTTTCTGTCGCAAATTTTAAATACGCCAGGGATTGCCTTTTGTATAGTAAATTTTGCAAAAAATAATTGTTTAGTGTCGCAAATTTTAATTACGCCAGGGATTGCCTTTTCTATAGTAAATTATTCAAAAAATAATTTTTTACTGTCGCAAATTTTAATTACGCCAGGGATTGCCTTTTCTATAGTAAATTTTGCAAAAAATAATTTTTTACTGTCGCAAATTTTAAATACGCCAGGGATTGCCTTTTGTATAGTAAATTTTGCAAAAAATAATTGTTTAGTGTCGCAAATTTTAATTACGCCAGGGATTGCCTTTTCTATAGTAAATTATTCAAAATATAATTTTTTACTGTCGCAAATTTTAATTACGCCAGGGATTGCCTTTTCTATAGTAAATTTTGCAAAAAATAATTTTTTCTGTCGCAAATTTTAAATACGCCAGGGATTGCCTTTTGTATAGTAAATTTTGCAAAAAATAATTGTTTAGTGTCGCAAATTTTAATTACGCCAGGGATTGCCTTTTCTATAGTAAATTATTCAAAAATTCATTTTTTACTGTCGCAAATTTTAATTACGCCAGGGATTGCCTTTTCTATAGTAAATTATTCAAAAAATAATTTTTTCTGTCACAAATTTTAATTACGCCAGGGATTGCCTTTTCTATAGTAAATTATTCAAAAAATAATTTTTTACTGTCTCAAATTTTAATTACGCCAGGGATTGCCTTTTGTATAGTAAATTATTCAAAAAATAATTTTATACTGTCGCAAATTATAATTACGCCAGGGATTGCCTTTTCTATAATAGATTATTCAAAAATTCATTTTTTACTGTCGCAAATTTTAATTACGCCAGGGATTGCCTTTTCTATAGTAAATTATTCAAACAATAATTGTTTAGTGTCGCAAATTTTAATTACGCCAGGGATTGCCTTTTGTATAGTAAATTATTCAAAAATTAATTTTTTACTGCCGCAAATTTGAATTACGCCAGGGATTGCCTTTTTTATAGTAAATTATTCAAAAAATAATTGTTTAGTGTCTCAAATTTTAATTACGCCAGGGATTGCCTTTTGTATAGTAAATTATTCAAAAAATAATTTTATACTGTCGCAAATTTTAATTACGCCAGGGAGTGCCTTTTCTATAGTAAATTATTCAAAAATTCATTTTTTACTGTCGCAAATTTTAATTATGCCAGGGATTGCCTTTTCTATAGTAAATTATTGAAAAAATAATTTTTTACTGTAGCAAATTTTAATTACGCCAGGGATTGCCTTTTCTGTAGTAAATTTTGCAAAAAATAATTTTTTACTGTCGCAAATTTTAATTACGCCAGGGATTGCCTTTTCTATAGTAAATTATTCAAAAAATAATTTTTTACTGTCGCAAATTTTAATTACGCCAGGGATTGCCTTTTGTATAGTAAATTTTGCAAAATATAATTGTTTAGTGTCGCAAATTTTAATTACGCCAGGGATTGCCTTTTCTATTGTAAATTTTGCAAAAAAATAATTGTTTAGTGTCGCAAATTTTAATTACGCCAGGGATTGCCTTTTTCTATAGTAAATTATTCAAAAAAATAATTTTTTACTGTCTCAAATTTTAATTACGCCAGGGATTGCCTTTTTCTATAGTAAATTTTGCAAAAAAATAATTTTTTTACTGTCGCAAATTTTAATTACGCCAGGGATTGCCTTTTCTATAGTAAATTATTCAAAAATTAATTTTTTACTGTCGCAAATTTTAATTACGCCAGGGATTGCCTTTTCTATAGTAAATTTTGCAAAAAAATAATTTTTTTACTGTCGCAAGTTTTAATTACTCCAGGGATTGCCTTTTCTATAGTAAATTTTGCAAAATATAATTTTTTACTGTTGCAAATTTTAATTACGCCAGGGATTGCCTTTTCTATAGTAAATTTTGCAAAAAATAATTTTTTACTGTCGCAAATTTTAACTACGCCAGGGATTGCCTTTTCTATAGTAAATTATTCACAAAATAATTTTTTTACTGTCGGAAATTTTTTATTACGCCAGGGATTGCCTTTTCTATAGTAAATTATTCAAAAAATAATTGTTTAGTGTCTCAAATTTTAATTACGCCAGGGATTGCCTTTTGTATAGTAAATTATTCAAAAAAATAATTTTATACTGTCGCAAATTTTAATTACGCCAGGGATTGCCTTTTTCTGTAGTAAATTTTGCAAAAAATAATTTTTTTACTGTCGCAAATTTTAATTACGCCAGGGATTGCCTTTTCTATAGTAAATTATTCAAAAAATAATTTTTTTACTGTCGCAAATTTTAATTACGCCAGGATTGCCTTTTGTATAGTAAATTTTGCAAAATATAATTGTTTAGTGTCGCAAATTTTAATTACGCCAGGGATTGCCTTTTCTATAGTAAATTTTGCAAAAAATAATTGTTTAGTGTCGCAAATTTTAATTACGCCAGGGATTGCCTTTTCTATAGTAAATTATTCAAAAAATAATTTTTTTACTGTCTCAAATTTTAATTACGCCAGGGATTGCCTTTTTCTATAGTAAATTTTGCAAAAAATAATTTTTTACTGTCGCAAATTTTAATTACGCCAGGGATTGCCTTTTCTATAGTAAATTATTCAAAAATTAATTTTTTACTGTCGCAAATTTTAATTACGCCAGGGATTGCCTTTTCTATAGTAAATTTTGCAAAAAATAATTTTTTACTGTCGCAAGTTTTAATTACTCCAGGGATTGCCTTTTCTATAGTAAATTTTGCAAAATATAATTTTTTTACTGTTGCAAATTTTAATTACGCCCAGGGATTGCCTTTTCTATAGTAAATTTTGCAAAAAATAATTTTTTACTGTCGCAAATTTTAACTACGCCAGGGATTGCCTTTTCTATAGTAAATTATTCACAAAATAATTTTTTACTGTCGGAAATTTTTATTACGCCAGGGATTGCCTTTTCTATAGTAAATTATTCAAAAATTCATTTTTTACTGTCTCAAATTTTAATTACGCCAGGGATTGCCTTTTCTATAGTAAATTTTGCAAAAAAATAATTTTTTACTGTCGCAAATTTTAATTACGCCAGGGATTGCCTTTTCTATAGTAAATTTTGAAAAAAATATTTTTTTTACTGTCGCAAATTTTAATTACGCCAGGGATTGCCTTTTTCTATAGTAAATTATTCAAAAAATAGTTTTTTACTGTCGCAAATTTTAATTACGCCAGGGATTGCCTTTTCTATAGTAAATTATTCAAAAAATAATTTTTTTAGTGTTGCAAATTTTAAATACGCCAGGGATTGCCTTTTCTATAGTAAATTTTGCAAAAAAATAATTTTTTTACTGTCGCAAATTTTAATTACGCCAGGGATTGCCTTTTCTATAGTAAATTATTCAAAAATTCATTTTTTTACTGTCGCAAAATTTTAATTACGCCAGGGATTGCCTTTTTCTATAGTAAATTTTGCAAAAATAATTTTTTACTGTCGCAAATTTTTAATTACGCCAGGGATTGCCTTTTCTATAGTAAAATTTTGCAAAAATTAATTTTTTACTGTCTCAAATTTTAAATACGCCAGGGATTGCCTTTTCTATAGTAAATTATTCAAAAAAATAATTTTTTCTGTCACAAATTTTAATTACGCCAGGGATTGCCCTTTTCTATAGTAAATTATTCAAAAAATAATTTTTATACTGTCGCAAATTATAATTACACCAGGGATTGCCTTTTCTATAATAAATTATTCAAAAATTCATTTTTTACTGTCGCAAAATTTTAATTACGCCAGGGATTGCCTTTTCTATAATAAATTATTCAAAAAATAATTGTTTAGTGTCGCAAATTTTAATTACGCCAGGGATTGCCTTTTGTATAGTAAATTTATTCAAAAATTAATTTTTTACTGTCGCAAATTTTAATTACGCCAGGGATTGCCTTTTCTATAGTAAATTATTCAAAAAAATAATTGTTTAGTGTCTCAAATTTTAATTACGCCAGGGATTGCCTTTTGTATAGTAAAATTATTCAAAAAAATAATTTTATACTGTCGCAAATTTTAATTACGCCAGGGATTGCCTTTTCTATAGTAAATTATTCAAAAATTCATATTTTTACTGTCGCAAATTTTAATTACGCCAGGGATTGCCTTTTCTATAGTAAATTATTCAAAAAATAATTTTTTTACTGTCGCAAATTTTAATTACGCCAGGGATTGCCTTTTCTATAGTAAATTTTGCAAAAAATAATTTTTTACTGTCGCAAATTTTAATTACGCCAGGGATTGCCTTTTCTATAGTAAATTATTCAAAAAATAATTGTTTAGTGTCGCAAATTTTAATTACGCCAGGGATTGCCTTTTCTATAGTAAATTATTCAAAAATTCATTTTTTTACTGTCTCAAATTTTAATTACGCCAGGGATTGCCTTTTCTATAGTAAATTTTGCTAAAAATAATTTTTTACTGTCGCAAATTTTAATTACGCCAGGGTTTGCCTTTTTCTATAGTAAATTTTGCAAAAAATAATTTTTTACTGTCCGCAAATTTTAAATACGCCAGGGATTGCCTTTTGTATAGTAAATTTTGCAAAAAATAATTGTTTAGTGTCGCAAATTTTAATTACGCCAGGGATTGCCTTTTTCTATAGTAAATAATTCAAAAATTCATTTTTTACTGTCGCAAATTATAATTACGCCAGGGATTGCCTTTTCTATAGTAAATTATTCAAAAATTAATTGTTTAGTGTCGCAAATTTTACTTACGCCAGGGATTGCCTTTTTCTATAGTAAATTATTCAAAAAAATAATTTTTTACTGTCGCAAATTTTAATTACGCCAGGGATTGCCTTTTCTATAGTAAATTATTCAAAAAATAATTTTTTTACTGTCGCAAATTTTAAATACGCCAGGGATTGCCTTTTTGTATAGTAAATTTTGCAAAAAAATAATAGTTTAGTGTCGCAAATTTTAATTACGCCAGGGATTGCCTTTTCTATAGTAAATTATTCAAAAATTAATTTTTTACTGTCGCAAATTATAATTACGCCGGGGATTGCCTTTTCTATAGTAAATTTTGCAAAAAAATAATTGTTTAGTGTCGCAAATTTTAATTACGCCAGGGATTGCCTTTTCTATAGTAAATTTTGCAAAAAAATAATTTTTTTACTGTCGCAAATTTTAATTACGCCAGGGATTGCCTTTTCTATAGTAAATTTTGCAAAAAATAATTTTTTACTGTCGCAAATTTTAATTACGCCAGGGATTGCCTTTTCTATAGTAAATTATTCAAAAAATAATTTTTTACTGTCGCAAATTTTAATTACGCCAGGGATTGCCTTTTCTATAGTAAATTATTCAAAAAAATAATTTTTTACTGTTGTAAATTTTAAATACGCCAGGGATTGCCTTTTCTATAGTAAATTTTGCAAAAAAATAATTTTTTTACTGTCGCAAATTTTTAATAACGCCAGGGATTGCCTTTTCTATAGTAAATTTTGCAAAAAAATAATTTTTTACTGTCGCAAATTTTAAATACGCCACGGATTGCCTTTTCTATAGTAAATTTGGCAAAAAATAATTTTTTTACTGTCGCAAATTTTAATTACGCCAGGGATTGCCTTTTCTATAGTAAATTATTCAAAGAATAATTTTTACTGTCGCAAATTTTAATTACGCCAGGGATTGCCTTTTCTATAGTAAATTATTCAAAAAATAATTTTTTTACTGTCTCAAATTTTAATTACGCCAGGGATTGCCTTTTCTATAGTAAATTATTCAAAAATTCATTTTTTACTGTCGCAAATTTTAATTACGCCAGGAATTGCCTTTTCTATAGTAAATTTTGCAAAAAATAATTTTTTTACTGTCGCAAATTTTAATTACGCCAGGGATTGCCTTTTCTCTAGTAAATTATTCAAAAAAATAATTTTTTACTGTCGCAAATTTTAATTACGCCAGGGATTGCCTTTTGTATAGTAAATTTTGCAAAAAATAATTGTTTAGTGTCGCAAATTTTAATTACGCCAGGGATTGCCTTTTCTAGAGTAAATTATTCAAAAATTCATTTTTTTACTGTCTCAAATTTAAATTACACCAGGGATTGCCTTTTCTATAGTAAATTTTGCAAAAAATAATTTTTTACTGTCGCACATTTTAATTACGCCAGGGATTGCCTTTTCTATAGTAAATTTTGCAAAAAATAATTTTTTTACTGTCGCAAATTTTAATTACGCCAGGGATTGCCTTTTCTATAGTAAATTATTAAAAAAAATAATTTTTTACTGTCGCAAATTTTTAATTACGCCCAGGGATTGCCTTTTTCTATAGTAAATTATTCAAAAAATAATTTTTTTACTGTCTCAAATTTTAATTACGCCAGGGATTGCCTTTTCTATTGTAAATTTTGCAAAAAAATAATTTTTTTACTGTCGCAAATTTTAATTACGCCAGGGATTGCCTTTTCTATAGTAAATTTTGCAAAAAATAATTTTTAACTGTCGCAAATTTTAAATACGCCAGGGATTGCCTTTTGTATAGTAAATTTTGCAAAAAATAATTGTTTAGTGTCGCAAATTTTAATTACGCCAGGGATTGCCTTTTCTATAGTAAATTATTCAAAAATTCATTTTTTACTGTCGCAAATTATAATTACGCCAGGGACTGCCTTTTCTATAGTAAAATTATTCTAAAATTAATTTTTTTAGTGTCGCAAATTTTAATTACGCCAGGGATTGCCTTTTCTGTAGTAAATTATTCAAAAAATAATTTTTTTACTGTCGCAAATTTTAGTTACGCCAGGGATTGCCTTTTCTATAGTAAATTATTCAAAAAATAATTTTTTACTGTCTCAAATTTTAATTACGCCAGGGATTGACTTTTCTATAGTAAATTATTCAAAAAATAATTTTTTACTGTCGCAAATTTTAAATACGCCAGGAATTGCCCTTTGGTATAGTAAATTTTGCAAAAAATAATTGTTTAGTGTCGCAAATTTTAATTACGCCAGGGATTGCCTTTTCTATAGTAAATTATTCAAAAATTAATTTTTTACTGTCGCAAATTATAATTACGCCAGGGTTTGCCTTTTCTATAGTAAATTTTGCAAAAAATAATTTTTTTACTGTCGCAAATTTTAATTACGCCAGGGATTGCCTTTTCTATAGTAAATTTTGCAAAAATTAATTTTTTACAGTCTCAAATTTTAAATACGCCAGGGATTGCCTTTTCTATAGTAAATTATTCAAAAAAATAATTTTTTCTGTCACAAATTTTAATTACGCCCAGGGATTGCCTTTTCTATAGTAAATTATCCAAAAAAATAATTTTTTTTACTGTCTCAAATTTTTAATTACGCCAGGGATTGCCTTTTGTATAGTAAATTATTCAAAAAATAATTTTTATACTGTCGCAAATTATAATTACACCAGGGATTGCCTTTTCTATAATAAAATTATTCAAAAATTCATTTTTTTACTGTCGCAAATTTTAATTACGCCAGGGATTGCCTTTTCTATAGTAAATTATTCAAAAAATAATTGTTTAGTGTCGCAAATTTTAATTACGCCAGGATTGCCTTTTGTATAGTAAATTATTCAAAAATTAATTTTTTACTGTCGCAAATTTTAATTACGCCAGGGATTGCCTTTTCTATAGTAAATTATTCAAAAAATAATTGTTTAGTGTCTCAAATTTTAATTACGCCAGGGACTGCCTTTTGTATAGTAAATTATTCAAAAAATAATTTTATACTGTCGCAAATTTTAATTACGCCAGGGATTGCCTTTTCTATAGTAAATTATTCAAAAAATTCATATTTTACTGTCGCAAATTTTAATTACGCCAGGGATTGCCTTTTCTATAGTCAATTATTCAAAAAATAATTTTTTACTGTCGCAAATTTTAATTACGCCAGGGATTGCCTTTTCTATAGTAAATTTTGCAAAAAATAATTTTTTTACTGTCGAAAATTTTAATTACGCCAGGGATTGCCTTTTCTATAATAAATTATTCAAAAAATAATTGTTTAGTGTCGCAAATTTTAATTACGCCAGGGATTGCCTTTTCTATAGTAAAATTATTCAAAAATTCATTTTTTACTGTCTCAAATTTTAATTACGCCAGGGATTGCCTTTTTCTATAGTAAATTTTGCAAAAAAATAATTTTTTTACTGTCGCAAATTTTAAATACGCCAGGGATTGCCTTTTGTATAGTAAAATTTTGCAAAAAATAATTGTTTAGTGTCGCAAATTTTAATTACGCCAGGGATTGCCTTTTCTATAGTAAATTATTCAAAAAAATAATTTTTTACTGTCTCAAATTTTAATTACGCCAGGGATTGCCTTTTCTATAGTAAATTATTCAAAAAAATAATTTTTTACTGTCGCAAATTTTAAATACGCCCAGGGATTGCCTTTTGTATAGTAAATTTTGCAAAAAAATAATTGTTTAGTGTCGCAAATTTTAATTACGCCAGGGATTGCCTTTTCTATAGTAAATTATTCAAAAATTAATTTTTTACTGTCGCAAATTATAATTACGGCAGGGATTGCCTTTTCTATAGTAAATTTTGCAAAAAATAATTGTTTAGTGTCGCAAATTTTAATTACGCCAGGGGTTGACTTTGCTATAGTAAAATTTTGCAAAAAATAATTTTTTACTGTCGCAAATTTTAATTACGCCAGGGATTGCCTTTTCTATAGTAAATTTTGCAAAAAAATAATTTTTTACTGTCGCAAATTTTAATTACGCCAGGGATTGCCTTTTCTATAGTAAATTATTCAAAAAATAATTTTTTTACTGTCGCAAATTTTTAATTACGCCAGGGATTGCCTTTTCTATAGTAAATTATTCAAAAAATAATTTTTTTACTGTTGCAAATTTTAAATACGCCAGGGATTGCCTTTTCTATAGTAAATTTTGCAAAAAATAATTTTTTACTGTCGCAAATTTTAATAACGCCAGGGATTGCCCTTTTTCTATAGTAAATTTTGCAAAAAATAATTTTTTTACTGTCGCAAATTTTAAATACGCCAGGGATTGCCTTTTCTATAGTAAATTATTCAAAAATTCATTTTTTTACTGTCGCAAATTTTAATTACGCCAGGGATTGCCTTTTTCTATAGTAAATTTTGCAAAAAATAATTTTTTACTGTCGCAAATTTTAATAACGCCAGGGATTGCCTTTTCTATAGTAAATTTTGCAAAAAATAATTTTTTACTGTCGCAAATTTTAAATACGCCAGGGATTGCCTTTTCTATAGTAAAATTTTGCAAAAAATAATTTATTACTGTCGCAAATTTTAATTACGCCAGGGATTGCCTTTTTCTATAGTAAATTATTCAAAGAATAATTTTTACTGTCGCAAATTTTAATTACGCCAGGGATTGCCTTTTCTATAGTAAATTATTCAAAAAATAATTTTTTACTGTCTCAAATTTTAATTACGCCAGGGATTGCCTTTTCTATAGTAAATTATTCAAAAATTCATTTTTTACTGTCGCAAATTTTAATTACGCCAGGGATTGCCTTTTCTATAGTAAATTATTCAAAAAATAATTTTTTACTGTCTCAAATTTTAATTACGCCAGGGATTGCCTTTTGTATAGTAAATTATTCAAAAAATAATTTTATACTGTCGCAAATTTTAATTACGCCAGGGATTGCCTTTTCTATAGTAAAATTATTCAAAAATTCATATTTTACTGTCGCAAATTTTAACTACGCCAGGGATTGCCTTTTCTATAGTAAATTATTCAAAAAAATAATTTTTTTACTGTCGCAAATTTTAATTACGCCAGGGATTGCCTTTTTCTATAGTAAATTTTGCAAAAAATAATTTTTTACTGTCGCAAATTTTAATTACGCCAGGGATTGCCTTTTCTATAGTAAATTATTCAAAAAATAATTGTCGCAAATTTTAATTACGCCAGGGATTGCCTTTTCTATAGTAAATTATTCAAAAAATAATTGTTTAGTGTCGCAAATTTTAATTACGACAGGGATTGCCTTTTCTATAGTAAATTATTCATAAATTCATTTTTTACTGTCTCAAATTTTAATTACGTCAGGGATTGCCTTTTCTATAGTAAATTTTGCAAAAAATAATTTTTTACTGTCGCAAATTTTAATTACGCCAGGGTTTGCCTTTTCTATAGTAAATTTTGCAAAAAATAATTTTTTACTGTCGCAAATTTTAAATACGCCAGGGATTGCCTTTTGTATAGTAAATTTTGCAAAAAATAATTGTTTAGTGTCGCAAATTTTAATTACGCCAGGGATTGCCTTTTCTATAGTAAATTATTCAAAAATTCATTTTTTACTGTCGCAAATTATAATTACGCCAGGGATTGCCTTTTCTATAGTAAATTATTCAAAAATTAATTGTTTAGTGTCGCAAATTTTACTTACGCCAGGGATTGCCTTTTCTATAGTAAATTATTCAAAAAATAATTTTTTACTGTCGCAAATTTTAATTACGCCAGGGATTGCCTTTTCTATAGTAAATTATTCAAAAAATAATTTTTTACTGTCTCAAATTTTAATTACGCCAGGGATTGCCTTTTCTATAGTAAATTATTCAAAAAATAATTTTTTACTGTCGCAAATTTTAAATACGCCAGGGATTGCCTTTTGTATAGTAAATTTTGCAAAAAATAATTGTTTAGTGTCGCAAATTTTAATTACGCCAGGGATTGCCTTTTCTATAGTAAATTATTCAAAAATTAATTTTTTACTGTCGCAAATTATAATTACGCCAGGGATTGCCTTTTCTATAGTAAATTTTGCAAAAAATAATTGTTTAGTGTCGCAAATTTTAATTACGCCAGGGATTGCCTTTTCTATAGTAAATTTTGCAAAAAATAATTTTTTACTGTCGCAAATTTTAATTACGCCAGGGATTGCCTTTTCTATAGTAAATTTTGCAAAAAATAATTTTTTACTGTCGCAAATTTTAATTACGCCAGGGATTGCCTTTTCTATAGTAAATTATTCAAAAAATAATTTTTTACTGTCGCAAATTTTAATTACGCCAGGGATTGCCTTTTCTATAGTAAATTATTCAAAAAATAATTTTTTACTGTTGCAAATTTTAAATACGCCAGGGATTGCCTTTTCTATAGTAAATTTTGCAAAAAATAATTTTTTACTGTCGCAAATTTTAATAACGCCAGGGATTGCCTTTTCTATAGTATATTTGGCAAAAAATAATTTTTTACTGTCGCAAATTTTAAATACGCCACGGATTGCCTTTTCTATAGTAAATTTTGCAAAAAATAATTTTTTACTGTCGCAAATTTTAATTACGCCAGGGATTGCCTTTTCTATAGTAAATTATTCAAAGAATAATTTTTACTGTCGCAAATTTTAATTACGCCAGGGATTGCCTTTTCTATAGTAAATTATTCAAAAAATAATTTTTTACTGTCTCAAATTTTAATTACGCCAGGGATTGCCTTTTCTATAGTAAATTATTCAAAAATTCATTTTTTACTGTCGCAAATTTTAATTACGCCAGGGATTGCCTTTTCTATAGTAAATTATTCAAAAAATAATTTTTTACTGTCGCAAATTTTAATTACGCCGGGAATTGCCTTTTCTATAGTAAATTTTGCAAAAAATAATTTTTTACTGTCGCAAATTTTAATTACGCCAGGGATTGCCTTTTCTATAGTAAATTATTCAAAAAATAATTTTTTACTGTCGCAAATTTTAATTACGCCAGGGATTGCCTTTTGTATAGTAAATTTTGCAAAAAATAATTGTTTAGTGTCGCAAATTTTAATTACGCCTGGGATTGCCTTTTCTAGAGTAAATTATTCAAAAATTCATTTTTTACTGTCTCAAATTTAAATTACGCCAGGGATTGCCTTTTCTATAGTAAATTTTGCAAAAAATAATTTTTTACTGTCGCAAATTTTAATTACGCCAGGGATTGCCTTTTCTATAGTAAATTATTCAAAAAATAATTTTTACTGTCGCAAATTTTAATTACGCCAGGGATTGCCTTTTCTATAGTAAATTATTCAAAAAATAATTTTTTACTGTCTCAAATTTTAATTACGCCAGGGATTGCCTTTTCTATAGTAAATTTTGCAAAAAATAATTTTTTACTGTCGCAAATTTTAATTACGCCAGGGATTGCCTTTTCTATAGTAAATTTTGCAAAAAATAATTTTTTACTGTCGCAAATTTTAAATACGCCAGGGATTGCCTTTTGTATAGTAAATTTTGCAAAAAATAATTGTTTAGTGTCGCAAATTTTAATTACGCCAGGGATTGCCTTTTCTATAGTAAATTATTCAAAAATTCATTTTTTACTGTCGCAAATTATAATTACGCCAGGGATTGCCTTTTCTATAGTAAATTATTCAAAAATTAATTTTTTAGTGTCGCAAATTTTAATTACGCCAGGGATTGCCTTTTCTATAGTAAATTATTCAAAAAATAATTTTTTACTGTCGCAAATTTTAGTTACGCCAGGGATTGCCTTTTCTATAGTAAATTATTCAAAAAATAATTTTTTACTGTCTCAAATTTTAATTACGCCAGGGATTGACTTTTCTATAGTAAATTATTCAAAAAATAATTTTTTACTGTCGCAAATTTTAAATACGCCAGGAATTGCCTTTGGTATAGTAAATTTTGCAAAAAATAATTGTTTAGTGTCGCAAATTTTAATTACGCCAGGGATTGCCTTTTCTATAGTAAATTATTCAAAAATTAATTTTTTACTGTCGCAAATTATAATTACGCCAGGGATTGCCTTTTCTATAGTAAATTTTGCAAAAAATAATTTTTTACTGTCGCAAATTTTAATTACGCCAGGGATTGCCTTTTCTATAGTAAATTTTGCAAAAATTAATTTTTTACTGTCGCAAATTTTAATTACGCCAGGGATTGCCTTTTCTATAGTAAATTATTCAAAAAATAATTTTTTACTGTTGCAAATTTTAAATACGCCAGGGATTGCCTTTTCTATAGTAAATTTTGCAAAAAATAATTTTTTACTGTCGCAAATTTTAATAACGCCAGGGATTGCTTTTCTATAGTATATTTGGCAAAAAATAATTTTTTACTGTCGCAAATTTTAAATACGCCACGGATTGCCTTTTCTATAGTAAATTTTGCAAAAAATAATTTTTTACTGTCGCAAATTTTAAATACGCCAGGAATTGCCTTTGGTATAGTAAATTTTGCAAAAAATAATTGTTTAGTGTCGCAAATTTTAATTACGCCAGGGATTGCCTTTTCTATAGTAAATTATTCAAAAATTAATTTTTTACTGTCGCAAATTATAATTACGCCAGGGATTGCCTTTTCTATAGTAAATTTTGCAAAAAATAATTTTTTACTGTCGCAAATTTTAATTACGCCAGGGATTGCCTTTTCTATAGTAAATTTTGCAAAAATTAATTTTTTACTGTCTCAAATTTTAATTACGCCAGGGATTGCCTTTTCTATAGTAAATTATTCAAAAAATAATTTTTTACTGTCGCAAATTTTAGTTACGCCAGGGATTGCCTTTTCTATAGTAAATTATTCAAAAAATAATTTTTTACTGTCTCAAATTTTAATTACGCCAGGGATTGACTTTTCTATAGTAAATTATTCAAAAAATAATTTTTTACTGTCGCAAATTTTAAATACGCCAGGAATTGCCTTTGGTATAGTAAATTTTGCAAAAAATAATTGTTTAGTGTCGCAAATTTTAATTACGCCAGGGATTGCCTTTTCTATAGTAAATTATTCAAAAATTAATTTTTTACTGTCGCAAATTATAATTACGCCAGGGATTGCCTTTTCTATAGTAAATTTTGCAAAAAATAATTTTTTACTGTCGCAAATTTTAATTACGCCAGGGATTGACTTTTCTATAGTAAATTTTGCAAAAATTAATTTTTTACTGTCTCAAATTTTAAATACGCCAGGGATTGCCTTTTCTATAGTAAATTATTCAAAAAATAATTTTTTCTGTCACAAATTTTAATTACGCCAGGGATTGCCTTTTCTATAGTAAATTATTCAAAAAATAATTTTTTACTGTCTCAAATTTTAATTACGCCAGGGATTGCCTTTTGTATAGTAAATTATTCAAAAAATAATTTTATACTGTCGCAAATTATAATTACACCAGGGATTGCCTTTTCTATAATAAATTATTCAAAAATTCATTTTTTACTGTCGCAAATTTTAATTACGCCAGGGATTGCCTTTTCTATAGTAAATTATTCAAAAAATAATTGTTTAGTGTCGCAAATTTTAATTACGCCAGGGATTGCCTTTTGTATAGTAAATTATTCAAAAATTAATTTTTTACTGTCGCAAATTTTAATTACGCCAGGGATTGCCTGTTCTATAGTAAATTATTCAAAAAATAATTGTTTAGTGTCTCAAATTTTAATTACGCCAGGGATTGCCTTTTGTATAGTAAATTATTCAAAAAATAATTTTATACTGTCGCAAATTTTAATTACGCCAGGGATTGCCTTTTCTATAGTAAATTATTCAAAAATTCATATTTTACTGTCGCAAATTTTAATTACGCCAGGGATTGCCTTTTCTATAGTAAATTATTCAAAAAATAATTTTTTACTTTCGCAAATTTTAATTACGCCAGGGATTGCCTTTTCTATAGTAAATTTTGCAAAAAATAATTTTTTACTGTCGCAAATTTTAATTACGCCAGGGATTGCCTTTTCTATAGTAAATTATTCAAAAAATAATTGTTTAGTGTCGCAAATTTTAATTACGCCAGGGATTGCCTTTTCTATAGTAAATTATTCAAAAATTCATTTTTTACTGTCTCAAATTTTAATTACGCCAGGGATTGCCTTTTCTATAGTAAATTTTGCAAAAAATGATTTTTTACTGTCGCAAATTTTAAATACGCCAGGGATTGCCTTTTGTATAGTAAATTTTGCAAAAAATAATTGTTTAGTGTCGCAAATTTTAATTACGCCAGGGATTGCCTTTTCTATAGTAAATTATTCAAAAATTAATATTTTTCTGTCGCAAATTTTAAATATGCCAGGGATTGCCTTTTCTATAGTAAATTATTCAAAAAATAATTTTATACTGTCTCAAATTTTAAATACGCCAGGGATTGCCTTTTCTATAGTAAATTATTCAAAAAATAATTTTTTACTGTCGCAAATTTTAATTACGCCAGGGATTACCTTTTCTATAGTAAATTATTCAAAAATTAATTTTTTACTGTCGCAAATTTTAATTAAGCCAGGGATTGCCTTTTCTATAGTAAATTATTCAAAAATTCATTTTTTATTGTCGCAAATTATAATTACGCCAGGGATTGCCTTTTCTATAGTAAATTATTCAAAAATTAATTTTTTACTGTCTCAAATTTTAAATACGCCAGGGATTGCCTTTTCTATAGTAAATTATTCAAAAAATAATTTTTTAGTGTCGCAAATTATAATTACGCCAGGGATTGCCTTTTCTATAGTAAATTATTCAAAAAATAATTTTTACTGTCGCAAATTTTAATTACGCCAGGGATTGCCTTTTCTATAGTAAATTATTCAAAGAATAATTTTTACTGTCGCAAATTTTAATTACGCCAGGGATTGCCTTTTCTATAGTAAATTATTCAAAAAATAATTTTTTACTGTCTCAAATTTTAATTACGCCAGGGATTGCCTTTTCTATAGTAAATTATTCAAAAATTCATTTTTTACTGTCGCAAATTTTAATTATGCCAGGGATTGCCTTTTCTATAGTAAATTATTCAAAAAATAATTTTTTTACTGTCGCAAATTTTAATTACGCCAGGAATTGCCTTTTCTATAGTAAATTTTGCAAAAAATAATTTTTTACTGTCGCAAATTTTAATTACGCCAGGGATTGCCTTTTCTATAGTAAATTATTCAAAAAATAATTTTTTACTGTCGCAAATTTTAATTACGCCAGGGATTGCCTTTTGTATAGTAAATTTTGCAAAAAATAATTGTTTAGTGTCGCAAATTTTAATTACGCCAGGGATTGCCTTTTCTAGAGTAAATTATTCAAAAATTCATTTTTTACTGTCTCAAATTTAAATTACGCCAGGGATTGCCTTTTCTATAGTAAATTTTGCAAAAAATAATTTTTTACTGTCGCAAATTTTAATTACGCCAGGGATTGCCTTTTCTATAGTAAATTTTGCAAAAAATAATTTTTTACTGTCGCAAATTTTAATTACGCCAGGGATTGCCTTTTCTATAGTAAATTATTCAAAAAATAATTTTTACTGTCGCAAATTTTAATTACGCCAGGGATTGCCTTTTCTATAGTAAATTATTCAAAAAATACTTTTTTACTGTCTCAAATTTTAATTACGCCAGGGATTGCCTTTTCTATAGTAAATTTTGCAAAAAATAATTTTTTACTGTCGCAAATTTTAATTACGCCAGGGATTGCCTTTTCTATAGTAAATTTTGCAAAAAATAATTTTTTACTGTCGCAAATTTTAAATACGCCAGGGATTGCCTTTTGTATAGTAAATTTTGCAAAAAATAATTGTTTAGTGTCGCAAATTTTAATTACGCCAGGGATTGCCTTTTCTATAGTAAATTATTCAAAAAATAATTTTTTACTGTCGCAAATTTTAGTTACGCCAGGGATTGCCTTTTCTATAGTAAATTATTCAAAAAATAATTTTTTACTGTCTCAAATTTTAATTACGCCAGGGATTGACTTTTCTATAGTAAATTATTCAAAAAATAATTTTTTACTGTCGCAAATTTTAAATACGCCAGGAATTGCCTTTGGTATAGTAAATTTTGCAAAAAATAATTGTTTAGTGTCGCAAATTTTAATTACGCCAGGGATTGCCTTTTCTATAGTAAATTATTCAAAAATTAATTTTTTACTGTCGCAAATTATAATTACGCCAGGGACTGCCTTTTCTATAGTAAATTTTGCAAAAAATAATTTTTTACTGTCGCAAATTTTAATTACGCCAGGGATTGCCTTTTCTATAGTAAATTTTGCAAAAATTAATTTTTTACTGTCTCAAATTTTAAATACGCCAGGGATAGCCTTTTCTATAGTAAATTATTCAAAAAATAATTTTTTCTGTCACAAATTTTAATTACGCCAAGGATTGCCTTTTCTATAGTAAATTATTCAAAAAATAATTTTTTACTGTCTCAAATTTTAATTACGCCAGGGATTGCCTTTTGTATAGTAAATTATTCAAAAAATAATTTTATACTGTCGCAAATTATAATTACACCAGGGATTGCCTTTTCTATAGTAAATTATTCAAAAATTCATATTTTACTGTCGCAAATTTTAATTACGCCAGGGATTGCCTTTTCTATAGTAAATTATTCAAAAAATAATTTTTTACTGTCGCAAATTTTAATTACGCCAGGGATTGCCTTTTCTATAGTAAATTTTGCAAAAAATAATTTTTTACTGTCGCAAATTTTAATTACGCCAGGGATTGCCTTTTCTATAGTAAATTATTCAAAAAATAATTGTTTAGTGTCGCAAATTTTAATTACGCCAGGGATTGCCTTTTCTATAGTAAATTATTCAAAAATTCATTTTTTACTGTCTCAAATTTTAATTACGCCAGGGATTGCCTTTTCTATAGTAAATTTTGCAAAAAATAATTTTTTACTGTCGCAAATTTTAAATACGCCAGGGATTGCCTTTTGTATAGTAAATTTTGCAAAAAATAATTGTTTAGTGTCGCAAATTTTAATTACGCCAGGGATTGCCTTTTCTATAGTAAATTATTCAAAAAATAATTTTTTACTGTCTCAAATTTTAATTACGCCAGGGATTGCCTTTTCTATAGTAAATTATTCAAAAAATAATTTTTTACTGTCGCAAATTTTAAATACGCCAGGGATTGCCTTTTGTATAGTAAATTTTGCAAAAAATAATTGTTTAGTGTCGCAAATTTTAATTACGCCAGGGATTGCCTTTTCTATAGTAAATTATTCAAAAATTAATTTTTTACTGTCGCAAATTATAATTACGCCAGGGATTGCCTTTTCTATAGTAAATTTTGCAAAAAATAATTGTTTAGTGTCGCAAATTTTAATTACGCCAGGGGTTGCCTTTTCTATAGTAAATTTTGCAAAAAATAATTTTTTACTGTCGCAAATTTTAATTACGCCAGGGATTGCCTTTTCTATAGTAAATTTTGCAAAAAATAATTTTTTACTGTCGCAAATTTTAATTACGCCAGGGATTGCCTTTTCTATAGTAAATTATTCAAAAAATAATTTTTTACTGTCGCAAATTTTAATTACGCCAGGGATTGCCTTTTCTATAGTAAATTATTCAAAAAATAATTTTTTACTGGTGCAAATTTTAAATACGCCAGGGATTGCCTTTTCTATAGTAAATTTTGCAAAAAATAATTTTTTACTGTCGCAAATTTTAATAACGCCAGGGATTGCCTTTTCTATAGTAAATTTTGCAAAAAATAATTTTTTACTGTCGCAAATTTTAAATACGCCAGGGATTGCCTTTTCTATAGTAAATTTTGCAAAAAATAATTTATTACTGTCGCAAATTTTAATTACGCCAGGGATTGCCTTTTCTATAGTAAATTATTCAAAGAATAATTTTTACTGTCGCAAATTTTAATTACGCCAGGGATTGCCTTTTCTATAGTAAATTATTCAAAAAATAATTTTTTACTGTCTCAAATTTTAATTACGCCAGGGATTGCCTTTTCTATAGTAAATTATTCAAAAATTCATTTTTTACTGTCGCAAATTTTAATTACGCCAGGGATTGCCTTTTCTATAGTAAATTATTCAAAAAATAATTTTTTACTGTCGCAAATTTTAATTACGCCAGGAATTGCCTTTTCTATAGTAAATTTTGCAAAAAATAATTTTTTACTGTCGCAAATTTTAATTACGCCAGGGATTGCCTTTTCTATAGTAAATTATTCAAAAAATAATTTTTTACTGTCGCAAATTTTAATTACGCCAGGGATTGCCTTTTGTATAGTAAATTTTGCAAAAAATAATTGTTTAGTGTCGCAAATTTTAATTACGCCAGGGATTGCCTTTTCTAGAGTTAATTATTCAAAAATTCATTTTTTACTGTCTCAAATTTAAATTACGCCAGGGATTGCCTTTTCTATAGTAAATTTTGCAAAAAATAATTTTTTACTGTCGCAAATTTTAATTACGCCAGGGATTGCCTTTTCTATAGTAAATTTTGCAAAAAATAATTTTTTACTGTCGCAAATTTTAATTACTCCAGGGATTGCCTTTTCTATAGTAAATTATTCAAAAAATAATTTTTACTGTCGCAAATTTTAATTACGCCAGGGATTGCCTTTTCTATAGTAAATTATTCAAAAAATAATTTTTTACTGTCTCAAATTTTAATTACGCCAGGGATTGCCTTTTCTATAGTAAATTTTGCAAAAAATAATTTTTTACTGTCGCAAATTTTAATTACGCCAGGAATTGCCTTTTCTATAGTAAATTTTGCAAAAAATAATTTTTTACTGTCGCAAATTTTAAATACGCCAGGGATTGCCTTTTGTATAGTAAATTTTGCAAAAAATAATTGTTTAGTGTCGCAAATTTTAATTACGCCAGGGATTGCCTTTTCTATAGTAAATTATTCAAAAATTCATTTTTTACTTTCGCAAATTATAATTACGCCAGGGATTGCCTTTTCTATAGTAAATTATTCAAAAATTAATTGTTTAGTGTCGCAAATTTTAATTACGGCAGGGATTGCCTTTTCTATAGTAAATTATTCAAAAAATAATTTTTTACTGTCGCAAATTTTAGTTACGCCAGGGATTGCCTTTTCTATAGTAAATTATTCAAAAAATAATTTTTTACTGTCTCAAATTTTAATTACGCCAGGGATTGACTTTTCTATAGTAAATTATTCAAAAAATAATTTTTTACTGTCGCAAGTTTTAAATACGCCAGGAATTGCCTTTGGTATAGTAAATTTTGCAAAAAATAATTGTTTAGTGTCGCAAATTTTAATTACGCCAGGGATTGCCTTTTCTATAGTAAATTATTCAAAAATTAATTTTTTACTGTCGCAAATTATAATTACGCCAGGGATTGCCTTTTCTATAGTAAATTTTGCAAAAAATAATTGTTTAGTGTCGCAAATTTTAATTACGCCAGGGAGTGCCTTTTCTATAGTAAATTTTGCAAAAAATAATTTTTTACTGTCGCAAATTTTAATTACGCCAGAGATTGCCTTTTCTCTAGTAAATTTTGCAAAAAATAATTTTTTACTGTCGCAAATTTTAATTACGCCAGGGATTGCCTTTTCTATAGTAAATTATTAAAAAAATATTTTTTTACTGTCGCAAATTTTAATTACGCCAGGGAGTGCCTTTTCTATAGTAAATTATTCAAAAAATAATTTTTTACTGTTGCAAATTTTAAATACGCCAGGGATTGCCTTTTCTATAGTAAATTTTGCAAAAAATATTTTTTTACTGTCGCAAATTTTAATTACGCCAGGGATTGCCTTTTCTATAGTAAATTTTGCAAAAAATAATTTTTTACTGTCGCAAATTTTAAATACGCCAGGGATTGCCTTTTCTATAGTAAATTTTGCAAAAAATAATTTTTTACTGTCGCAAATTTTAATTACGCCAGGGATTGCCTTTTCTATAGTAAATTATTCAAAAAATAATTTTTACTGTCGCAAATTTTAATTACGCCAGGGATTGCCTTTTCTATAGTAAATTATTCAAAAAATAATTTTTTACTGTCGCAAATTTTAATTACGCCAGGGATTGCCTTTTCTATAGTAAATTTTGCAAAAAATAATTTTTTACTGTCGCAAATTTTAATTACGCCAGGGATTGCCTTTTCTATAGTAAATTTTGCAAAAAATAATTTTTTACTGTCGCAAATTTTAAATACGCCAGGGATTGCCTTTTGTATAGTAAATTTTGCAAAAAATAATTGTTTAGTGTCGCAAATTTTAATTACGCCAGGGATTGCCTTTTCTATAGTAAATTTTGCAAAAAATAATTTTTTACTGTCGCAAATTTTAATTACGCCAGGGATTGCCTTTTGTATAGTAAATTTTGCAAAAAATAATTGTTTAGTGTCGCAAATTTTAATTACGCCAGGGATTGCCTTTTCTATAGTAAATTTTGCAAAAAATAATTTTTTAATGTCGCAAATTTTAATTACGCCAGGGATTGCCTTTTCTATAGTAAATTTTGCAAAAAATAATTTTTTACTGTCGCAAATTTTAAATACGCCAGGGATTGTCTTTTGTATAGTAAATTTTGCAAAAATAATTGTTTAGTGTCGCAAATTTTAATTACGCCAGGGATTGCCTTTTCTATAGTAAATTATTCAAAAATTCATTTTTTACTGTCGCAAATTATAATTACGCCAGGGATTGCCTTTTCTATAGTAAATTATTCAAAAATTAATTGTTTAGTGTCGCAAATTTTAATTACGCCAGGGATTGCCTTTTCTATAGTAAATTATTCAAAAAATAATTTTTTACTGTCGCAAATTTTAGTTACGCCAGGGATTGCCTTTTCTATAGTAAATTATTCAAAAAATAATTTTTTACTGTCTCAAATTTTAATTACGCCAGGGATTGACTTTTCTATAGTAAATTATTCAAAAAATAATTTTTTACTGTCGCAAATTTTAAATACGCCAGGAATTGCCTTTGGTATAGTAAATTTTGCAAAAAATAATTGTTTAGTGTCGCAAGTTTTAATTACGCCAGGGATTGCCTTTTCTATAGTAAATTATTCAAAAATTAATTTTTTACTGTCGCAAATTATAATTACGCCAGGGATTGCCTTTTATATAGTAAATTTTGCAAAAAATAATTGTTTAGTGTCGCAAATTTTAATTACGCCAGGGATTGCCTTTTCTATAGTAAATTTTGCAAAAAATAATTTTTTACTGTCGCAAATTTTAATTACGCCAGAGATTGCCTTTTCTCTAGTAAATTTTGCAAAAAATTATTTTTTACTGTCGCAAATTTTAATTACGCCAGGGATTGCCTTTTCTATAGTAAATTTTGCAAAAAATAATTTTTTACTGTCGCAAATTTTAATTACGCCAGGGATTGCCTTTTCTATAGTAAATTATTCAAAAAATAATTTTTTACTGTCGCAAATTTTAATTACGCCAGGGATTTCCTTTTCTATAGTAAATTATTCAAAAAATAATTTTTTACTGTTGCAAATTTTAAATACGCCAGGGATTGCCTTTTCTATAGTAAATTTTGCAAAAAATAATTTTTTACTGTCGCAAATTCTAATAACGCCAGGGATTGCCTTTTCTATAGTAAATTTTGCAAAAAATAATTTTTTACTGTCGCAAATTTTAAATACGCCAGGGATTGCCTTTTCTATAGTAAATTTTGCAAAAAATAATTTATTACTGTCGCAAATTTTAATTACGCCAGGGATTGCCTTTTCTATAGTAAATTATTCAAAGAATAATTTTTACTGTCGCAAATTTTAATTACGCCAGGGATTGCCTTTTCTATAGTAAATTATTCAAAAAATAATTTTTTACTGTCTCAAATTTTAATTACGCCAGGGATTGCCTTTTCTATAGTAAATTATTCAAAAATTCATTTTTTACTGTCGCAAATTTTAATTACGCCAGGGATTGCCTTTTCTATAGTAAATTATTCAAAAAATAATTTTTTACTGTCGCAAATTTTAATTACGCCAGGAATTGCCTTTTCTATAGTAAATTTTGCAAAAAATAATTTTTTACTGTCGCAAATTTTAATTACGCCAGGGATTGCCTTTTCTATAGTAAATTATTCAAAAAATAATTTTTTACTGTCGCAAATTTTAATTACGCCAGGGATTGCCTTTTGTATAGTAAATTTTGCAAAAAATAATTGTTTAGTGTCGCAAATTTTAATTACGCCAGGGATTGCCTTTTCTAGAGTAAATTATTCA
Organism: Dioctria linearis; assembly: GCA_963930735.1. Classification (NCBI taxonomy): domain Eukaryota; kingdom Metazoa; phylum Arthropoda; class Insecta; order Diptera; family Asilidae; genus Dioctria; species Dioctria linearis. Next base: position 69,380 of record CAWVNZ010001567.1, on the reverse strand, counting down.
AAAATTCATTTTTTACTGTCTCAAATTTAAATTACGCCAGGGATTGCCTTTTCTATAGTAAATTTTGCAAAAAATAATTTTTTACTGTCGCAAATTTTAATTACGCCAGGGATTGCCTTTTCTATAGTAAATTTTGCAAAAAATAATTTTTTACTGCCGCAAATTTTAATTACGCCAGGGATTGCCTTTTCTATAGTAAATTATTCAAAAAATAATTTTTACTGTCGCAAATTTTAATTACGCCAGGGATTGCCTTTTCTATAGTAAATTATTCAAAAAATAATTTTTTACTGTCTCAAATTTTAATTACGTCAGGGATTGCCTTTTCTATAGTAAATTTTGCAAAAAATAATTTTTTACTGTCGCAAATTTTAATTACGCCAGGAATTGCCTTTTCTATAGTAAATTTTGCAAAAAATAATTTTTTACTGTCGCAAATTTTAAATACGCCAGGGATTGCCTTTTGTATAGTAAATTTTGCAAAAAATAATTGTTTAGTGTCGCAAATTTTAATTACGCCAGGGATTGCCTTTTCTATAGTAAATTATTCAAAAATTCATTTTTTACTTTCGCAAATTATAATTACGCCAGGGATTGCCTTTTCTATAGTAAATTATTCAGAAATTAATTGTTTAGTGTCGCAAATTTTAATTACGCCAGGGATTGCCTTTTCTATAGTAAATTATTCAAAAAATAATTTTTTACTGTCGCAAATTTTAGTTACGCCAGGGATTGCCTTTTCTATAGTAAATTATTCAAAAAATAATTTTTTACTGTCTCAAATTTTAATTACGCCAGGGATTGGCTTTTCTATAGTAAATTATTCAAAAAATAATTTTTTACTGTCGCAAATTTTAAATACGCCAGGAATTGCCTTTGGTATAGTAAATTTTGCAAAAAATAATTGTTTAGTGTCGCAAATTTTAATTACGCCAGGGATTGCCTTTTCTATAGTAAATTATTCAAAAATTAATTTTTTACTGTCGCAAATTATAATTACGCCAGGGATTGCCTTTTCTATAGTAACTTTTGCAAAAAATAATTGTTTAGTGTCGCAAATTTTAATTACGCCAGGGAGTGCCTTTTCTATAGTAAATTTTGCAAAAAATAATTTTTTACTGTCGCAAATTTTAATTACGCCAGAGATTGCCTTTTCTCTAGTAAATTTTGCAAAAAATAATTTTTTACTGTCGCAAATTTTAATTACGCCAGGGATTGCCTTTTCTATAGTAAATTATTAAAAAAATATTTTTTTACTGTCGCAAATTTTAATTACGCCAGGGATTGCCTTTTCTATAGTAAATTATTCAAAAAATAATTTTTTACTGTTGCAAATTTTAAATACGCCAGGGATTGCCTTTTCTATAGTAAATTTTGCAAAAAATAATTTTTTACTGTCGCAAATTTTAATTACGCCAGGGATTGCCTTTTCTATAGTAAATTTTGCAAAAAATAATTTTTTACTGTCGCAAATTTTAAATACGCCAGGGATTGCCTTTTCTATAGTAAATTTTGCAAAAAATAATTTTTTACTGTCGCAAATTTTAATTACGCCAGGGATTGCCTTTTCTATAGTAAATTATTCAAAAAATAATTTTTACTGTCGCAAATTTTAATTACGCCAGGGATTACCTTTTCTATAGTAAATTATTCAAAAAATAATTTTTTACTGTCGCAAATTTTAATTACGCCAGGGATTGCCTTTTCTATAGTAAATTTTGCAAAAAATAATTTTTTACTGTCGCAAATTTTAATTACGCCAGGGATTGCCTTTTCTATAGTAAATTTTGCAAAAAATAATTTTTTACTGTCGCAAATTTTAAATACGCCAGGGATTGCCTTTTGTATAGTAAATTTTGCAAAAAATAATTGTTTAGTGTCGCAAATTTTAATTACGCCAGGGATTGCCTTTTCTATAGTAAATTTTGCAAAAAATAATTTTTTACTGTCGCAAATTTTAATTACGCCAGGGATTGCCTTTTGTATAGTAAATTTTGCAAAAAATAATTGTTTAGTGTCGCAAATTTTAATTACGCCAGGGATATCCTTTTCTAGAGTAAATTATTCAAAAATTCATTTTTTACTGTCTCAAATTTAAATTACGCCAGGGATTGCCTTTTCTATAGTAAATTTTGCAAAAAATAATTTTTTACTGTCGCAAATTTTAATTACGCCAGGGATTGCCTTTTCTATAGTAAATTTTGCAAAAAATAATTTTTTACTGTCGCAAATTTTAATTACGCCAGGGATTGCCTTTTCTATAGTAAATTATTCAAAAAATAATTTTTACTGTCGCAAATTTTAATTACGCCAGGGATTGCCTTTTCTATAGTAAATTATTCAAAAAATAATTTTTTACTGTCTCAAATTTTAATTACGCCAGGGATTGCCTTTTCTATAGTAAATTTTGCAAAAAATAATTTTTTACTGTCGCAAATTTTAATTACGCCAGGGATTACCTTTTCTATAGTAAATTTTGCAAAAAATAATTTTTTACTGTCGCAAATTTTAAATACGCCAGGGATTGCCTTTTGTATAGTAAATTTTGCAAAAAATAATTGTTTAGTGTCGCAAATTTTAATTACGCCAGGGATTGCCTTTTCTATAGTAAATTATTCAAAAATTCATTTTTTACTGTCGCAAATTATAATTACGCCAGGGATTGCCTTTTCTATAGTAAATTATTCAAAAATTAATTGTTTAGTGTCGCAAATTTTAATTACGCCAGGGATTGCCTTTTCTATAGTAAATTATTCAAAAAATAATTTTTTACTGTCGCAAATTTTAGTTACGCCAGGGATTGCCTTTTCTATAGTAAATTATTCAAAAAATAATTTTTTACTGTCTCAAATTTTAATTACGCCAGGGATTGACTTTTCTATAGTAAATTATTCAAAAAATAATTTTTTACTGTCGCAAATTTTAAATACGCCAGGAATTGCCTTTGGTATAGTAAATTTTGCAAAAAATAATTGTTTGGTGTCGCAAGTTTTAATTACGCCAGGGATTGCCTTTTCTATAGTAAATTATTCAAAAATTAATTTTTTACTGTCGCAAATTATAATTACGCCAGGGATTGCCTTTTATATAGTAAATTTTGCAAAAAATAATTGTTTAGTGTCGCAAATTTTAATTACGCCAGGGATTGCCTTTTCTATAGTAAATTTTGCAAAAAATAATTTTTTACTGTCGCAAATTTTAATTACGCCAGAGATTGCCTTTTCTCTAGTAAATTTTGCAAAAAATAATTTTTTACTGTCGCAAATTTTAAATACGCCAGGGATTGCCTTTTCTATAGTAAATTTTGCAAAAAATAATTTTTTACTGTCGCAAATTTTAATTACGCCAGGGATTGCCTTTTCTATAGTAAATTATTCAAAAAATAACTTTTACTGTCGCAAATTTTAATTACGCCAGGGATTTCCTTTTCTATAGTAAATTATTCAAAAAATAATTTTTTACTGTCTCAAATTTTAATTACGCCAGGGATTGCCTTTTCTATAGTAAATTTTGCAAAAAATAATTTTTTACTGTCGCAAATTTTAATTACGCCAGGGATTGCCTTTTCTATAGTAAATTTTGCAAAAAATAATTTTTTACTGTCGCAAATTTTAAATACGCCAGGGATTGCCTTTTGTATAGTAAATTTTGCAAAAAATAATTGTTTAGTGTCGCAAATTTTAATTACGCCAGGGATTGCCTTTTCTATAGTAAATTTTGCAAAAAATAATTTTTTACTGTCGCAAATTTTAATTATGCCAGGGATTGCCTTTTCTATAGTAAATTATTCAAAAAATAATTTTTACTGTCGCAAATTTTAATTACGCCAGGGATTGCCTTTTCTATAGTAAGTTATTCAAAAAATAATTTTTTACTGTCTCAAATTTTAATTACGCCAGGGATTGCCTTTTCTATAGTAAATTTTGCAAAAAATAATTTTTTACTGTCGCAAATTTTAATTACGCCAGGGATTGCCTTTTCTATAGTAAATTTTGCAAAAAATAATTTTTTACTGTCGCAAATTTTAAATACGCCAGGGATTGCCTTTTGTATAGTAAATTTTGCAAAAAATAATTGTTTAGTGTCGCAAATTTTAATTACGCCAGGGATTGCCTTTTCTATAGTAAATTATTCAAAAATTAATTTTTTACTGTCGCAAATTATAATTACGCCAGGGATTACCTTTTCTATAGTAAATTATTCAAAAAATAATTTTTTACTGTCGCAAATTTTAATTACGCCAGGGATTGCCTTTTCTATAGTAAATTTTGCAAAAAATAATTTTTTACTGTCGCAAATTTTAATTACGCCAGGGATTGCCTTTTCTATAGTAAATTTTGCAAAAAATAATTTTTTACTGTCGCAAATTTTAAATACGCCAGGGATTGCCTTTTGTATAGTAAATTTTGCAAAAAATAATTGTTTAGTGTCGCAAATTTTAATTACGCCAGGGATTGCCTTTTCTATAGTAAATTTTGCAAAAAATAATTTTTTACTGTCGCAAATTTTAATTACGCCAGGGATTGCCTTTTGTATAGTAAATTTTGCAAAAAATAATTGTTTAGTGTCGCAAATTTTAATTACGCCAGGGATATCCTTTTCTAGAGTAAATTATTCAAAAATTCATTTTTTACTGTCTCAAATTTAAATTACGCCAGGGATTGCCTTTTCTATAGTAAATTTTGCAAAAAATAATTTTTTACTGTCGCAAATTTTAATTACGCCAGGGATTGCCTTTTCTATAGTAAATTTTGCAAAAAATAATTTTTTACTGTCGCAAATTTTAATTACGCCAGGGATTGCCTTTTCTATAGTAAATTATTCAAAAAATAATTTTTACTGTCGCAAATTTTAATTACGCCAGGGATTGCCTTTTCTATAGTAAATTATTCAAAAAATAATTTTTTACTGTCTCAAATTTTAATTACGCCAGGGATTGCCTTTTCTATAGTAAATTTTGCAAAAAATAATTTTTTACTGTCGCAAATTTTAATTACGCCAGGGATTACCTTTTCTATAGTAAATTTTGCAAAAAATAATTTTTTACTGTCGCAAATTTTAAATACGCCAGGGATTGCCTTTTGTATAGTAAATTTTGCAAAAAATAATTGTTTAGTGTCGCAAATTTTAATTACGCCAGGGATTGCCTTTTCTATAGTAAATTATTCAAAAATTCATTTTTTACTGTCGCAAATTATAATTACGCCAGGGATTGCCTTTTCTATAGTAAATTATTCAAAAATTAATTGTTTAGTGTCGCAAATTTTAATTACGCCAGGGATTGCCTTTTCTATAGTAAATTATTCAAAAAATAATTTTTTACTGTCGCAAATTTTAGTTACGCCAGGGATTGCCTTTTCTATAGTAAATTATTCAAAAAATAATTTTTTACTGTCTCAAATTTTAATTACGCCAGGGATTGACTTTTCTATAGTAAATTATTCAAAAAATAATTTTTTACTGTCGCAAATTTTAAATACGCCAGGAATTGCCTTTGGTATAGTAAATTTTGCAAAAAATAATTGTTTGGTGTCGCAAGTTTTAATTACGCCAGGGATTGCCTTTTCTATAGTAAATTATTCAAAAATTAATTTTTTACTGTCGCAAATTATAATTACGCCAGGGATTGCCTTTTATATAGTAAATTTTGCAAAAAATAATTGTTTAGTGTCGCAAATTTTAATTACGCCAGGGATTGCCTTTTCTATAGTAAATTTTGCAAAAAATAATTTTTTACTGTCGCAAATTTTAATTACGCCAGAGATTGCCTTTTCTCTAGTAAATTTTGCAAAAAATAATTTTTTACTGTCGCAAATTTTAAATACGCCAGGGATTGCCTTTTCTATAGTAAATTTTGCAAAAAATAATTTTTTACTGTCGCAAATTTTAATTACGCCAGGGATTGCCTTTTCTATAGTAAATTATTCAAAAAATAACTTTTACTGTCGCAAATTTTAATTACGCCAGGGATTTCCTTTTCTATAGTAAATTATTCAAAAAATAATTTTTTACTGTCTCAAATTTTAATTACGCCAGGGATTGCCTTTTCTATAGTAAATTTTGCAAAAAATAATTTTTTACTGTCGCAAATTTTAATTACGCCAGGGATTGCCTTTTCTATAGTAAATTTTGCAAAAAATAATTTTTTACTGTCGCAAATTTTAAATACGCCAGGGATTGCCTTTTGTATAGTAAATTTTGCAAAAAATAATTGTTTAGTGTCGCAAATTTTAATTACGCCAGGGATTGCCTTTTCTATAGTAAATTTTGCAAAAAATAATTTTTTACTGTCGCAAATTTTAATTATGCCAGGGATTGCCTTTTCTATAGTAAATTATTCAAAAAATAATTTTTACTGTCGCAAATTTTAATTACGCCAGGGATTGCCTTTTCTATAGTAAGTTATTCAAAAAATAATTTTTTACTGTCTCAAATTTTAATTACGCCAGGGATTGCCTTTTCTATAGTAAATTTTGCAAAAAATAATTTTTTACTGTCGCAAATTTTAATTACGCCAGGGATTGCCTTTTCTATAGTAAATTTTGCAAAAAATAATTTTTTACTGTCGCAAATTTTAAATACGCCAGGGATTGCCTTTTGTATAGTAAATTTTGCAAAAAATAATTGTTTAGTGTCGCAAATTTTAATTACGCCAGGGATTGCCTTTTCTATAGTAAATTATTCAAAAATTAATTTTTTACTGTCGCAAATTATAATTACGCCAGGGATTGCCTTTTCTATAGTAAATTTTGCAAAAAATAATTGTTTAGTGTCGCAAATTTTAATTACGCCAGGGATTGCCTTTTCTATAGTAAATTATTCAAAAATTCATTTTTTACTGTCGCAAATTATAATTACGCCAGGGATTGCCTTTTCTATAGTAAATTATTCAAAAAATAATTTTTTCTGTCACAAATTTTAATTACGCCAGGGATTGCCTTTTCTATAGTAAATTTTCCAAAAAATAATTTTTTAGTGTTGCAAATTTTAAATACGCCAGGGATTGCCTTTTGTATAGTAAATTTTGCAAAAAATAATTGTTTAGTGTCGCAAATTTTAAATACGCCAGGGATTGCCTTTTCTATAGTAAATTATTCAAAAATTAATTTTTTACTGTCGCAAATTTTAATTACGCCAGGGATTGCCTTTTCTATAGTAAATTTTGCCAAAAATAATTTTTTACTGTCGCAAATTTTAATTACGCCAGGGATTGCCTTTTCTATAGTAAATTTTGCAAAAAATAATTTTTTACTGTCGCAAATTTTAAATACGCCAGGGATTGCCTTTTGTATAGTAAATTTTGCAAAAAATAATTGTTTAGTGTCGCAAATTTTAATTACGCCAGGTATTGCCTTTTCTATAGTAAATTATTCAAAAAATAAATTTTTACTGTCGCAAATTTTAATTACGCCAGGGATTGCCTTTTCTATAGTAAATTATTCAAAAAATAATTTTTTACTGTTGCAAATTTTAAATACGCCAGGGATTGCCTTTTCTATAGTAAATTTTGCAAAAAATAATTTTTTACTGTCGCAAATTTTAATAACGCCAGGGATTGCCTTTTCTACAGTAAATTTTGCAAAAAATAATTTTTTACTGTCGCAAATTTTAAATACGCCAGGGATTGCCTTTTCTATAGTAAATTTTGCAAAAAATAATTTTTTACTGTCGCAAATTTTAATTACGCCAGGGATTGCCTTTTCTATAGTAAATTATTCAAAGAATAATTTTTACTGTCGCAAATTTTAATTACGCCAGGGATTGCCTTTTCTATAGTAAATTATTCAAAAAATAATTTTTTACCGTCTCAAATTTTAATTACGCCAGGGATTGCCTTTTCTATAGTAAATTATTCAAAAATTCATTTTTTACTGTCGCAAATTTTAATTACGCCAGGGATTGCCTTTTCTATAGTAAATTATTCAAAAAATAATTTTTTACTGTCGCAAATTTTAATTACGCCAGGAATTGCCTTTTCAATAGTAAATTTTGCAAAAAATAATTTTTTACTGTCGCAAATTTTAATTACGCCAGGGATTGCCTTTTCTATAGTAAATTATTCAAAAAATAATTTTTTACTGTCGCAAATTTTAATTACGCCAGGGATTGCCTTTTGTAAAGTAAATTTTGCAAAAAATAATTGTTTAGTGTCGCAAATTTTAATTACGCCAGGGATTGCCTTTTCTAGAGTAAATTATTCAAAAATTCATTTTTTACTGTCTCAAATTTAAATTACGCCAGGGATTGCCTTTTCTATAGTAAATTTTGCAAAAAATAATTTTTTACTGTCGCAAATTTTAATTACGCCAGGGATTGCCTTTTCTATAGTAAATTTTGCAAAAAATAATTTTTTACTGTCGCAAATTTTAATTACGCCAGGGATTGCCTTTTCTATAGTAAAATATTCAAAAAATAATTTTTACTGTCGCAAATTTTAATTACGCCAGGGATTGCCTTTTCTATAGTAAATTATTCAAAAAATAATTTTTTACTGTCTCAAATTTTAATTACGTCAGGGATTGCCTTTTCTATAGTAAATTTTGCAAAAAATAATTTTTTACTGTCGCAAATTTTAATTACGCCAGGGATTGCCTTTTCTATAGTAAATTTTGAAAAAATAATTTTTTACTGTCGCAAATTTTAAATACGCCAGGGATTGCCTTTTGTATAGTAAATTTTGCAAAAAATAATTTTTTAGTGTCGCAAATTTTAATTACGCCAGGGATTGCCTTTTCTATAGTAAATTATTCAAAAATTCATTTTTTACTGTCGCAAATTATAATTACGCCAGGGATTGCCTTTTCTATAGTAAATTATTCAAAAATTAATTGTTTAGTGTCGCAAATTTTAATTACGCCAGGGATTGCCTTTTCTATAGTAAATTATTCAAAAAATATTTTTTTACTGTCGCAAATTTTAGTTACGCCAGGGATTGCCTTTTCTATAGTAAATTATTAAAAAAATAATTTTTTACTGTCTCAAATTTTAATTACGCCAGGGATTGTCTTTTCTATAGTAAATTATTCAAAAAATAATTTTTTACTGTCGCAAATTTTAAATACGCCAGGAATTGCCTTTGGTATAGTAAATTTTGCAAAAAAATAATTGTTTAGTGTCGCAAATTTTAATTACGCCAGGGATTGCCTTTTCTATAGTAAATTATTCAAAAATTAATTTTTTACTGTCGCAAATTATAATTACGCCAGGGATTGCCTTTTCTATAGTAAATTTTGCAAAAAATAATTGTTTAGTGTCGCAAATTTTAATTACGCCAGGGATTGCCTTTTCTATAGTAAATTTTGCAAAAAATAATTTTTTACTGTCGCAAATTTTAATTACGCCAGAGATTGCCTTTTCTCTAGTAAATTTTGCAAAAAATAATTTTTTACTGTCGGAAATTTTAATTACGCCAGGGATTGCCTTTTCTATAGTAAATTATTAAAAAAATATTTTTTTACTGTCGCAAATTTTAATTACGCCAGGGATTGCCTTTTCTATAGTAAATTATTCAAAAAATAATTTTTTACTGTTGCAAATTTTAAATACGCCAGGGATTGCCTTTTCTATAGTAAATTTTGCAAAGAATAATTTTTTACTGTCGCAAATTTTAATTACGCCAGGGATTGCCTTTTCTATAGTAAATTTTGCAAAAAATAATTTTTTACTGTCGCAAATTTTAAATACGCCAGTGATTGCCTTTTCTATAGTAAATTTTGCAAAAAATAATTTTTTACTGTCGCAAATTTTAATTACGCCAGGGATTGCCTTTTCTATAGTAAATTATTCAAAAAATAATTTTTACTGTCGCAAATTTTAATTACGCCAGGGATTGCCTTTTCTATAGTAAATTATTCAAAAAATAATTTTTTACTGTCTCAAATTTTAATTACGCCAGGGATTGCCTTTTCTATAGTAAATTTTGCAAAAAATAATTTTTTACTGTCTCAAATTTTAATTACGCCAGGGATTGCCTTTTCTATAGTAAATTTTGCAAAAAATAATTTTTTACTGTCGCAAATTTTAAATACGCCAGGGATTGCCATTTGTATAGTAAATTTTGCAAAAAATAATTTTTTACTGTCGCAAATTTTAAATACGCCAGGGATTGCCTTTTGTATAGTAAATTTTGCAAAAAATAATTGTTTAGTGTCGCAAATTTTAATTACGCCAGGGATTGCCTTTTCTATAGTAAATTATTCAAAAATTAATTTTTTACTGTCGCAAATTATAACTACGCCAGGGATTGCCTTTTCTATAGTAAATTTTGCAAAAAATAATTGTTTAGTGTCGCAAATTTTAATTACGCCAGGGATTGCCTTTTCTATAGTAAATTATTCAAAAATTCATTTTTTACTGTCGCAAATTATAATTACGCCAGGGATTGCCTTTTCTATAGTAAATTATTCAAAAAATAATTTTTTCTGTCACAAATTTTAATTACGCCAGGGATTGCCTTTTCTATAGTAAATTTTCCAAAAAATAATTTTTTAGTGTTGCAAATTTTAAATACGCCAGGGATTGCCTTTTGTATAGTAAATTTTGCAAAAAATAATTGTTTAGTGTCGCAAATTTTAAATACGCCAGGGATTGCCTTTTCTATAGTAAATTATTCAAAAATTAATTTTTTACTGTCGCAAATTTTAATTACGCCAGGGATTGCCTTTTCTATAGTAAATTATTCAAAAAATAATTTTATACTCTCGCAAATTTTAATTATGCCAGGGATTGCCTATTCTATAGTAAATTATTCAAAAATTAATTTTTTACTGTCGCAAATTTTAATTACGCCAGGGATTGCCTTTTCTATAGTAAATTTTGCAAAAAATAATTTTTTACTGTCGCAAATTTTAATTAGGCCAGGGATTGCCTTTTCTATAGTAAATTATTCAAAAAATAATTTTTTACTGTCTCAAATTTTAATTACGCCAGGGATTGCCTTTTCCATAGTAAATTTTGCAAAAAATAATTGTTTAGTGTCGCAAATTTTAAATACGCCAGGGATTGCCTTTTGTATAGTAAATTTTGCAAAAAATAATTTTTTACTGTCGCAAATTTTAATTACGCCAGGGATTGCCTTTTCTATAGTAAATTATTCAAAAAATAATTGTTTACTGTCGCAAATTTTAATTACGCCAGGGATTGCCTTTTCTATAGTAAATTATTCAAAAAATAATTTTTTACTGTTGCAAATTTTAATTACGCCAGGGATTGCCTTTTCTATAGTAAATTATTCAAAAAATAATTTTTTACTGTTGCAAATTTTAAATACGCCAGGGATTGCCTTTTCTATAGTAAATTTTGCAAAAAATAATTTTTTACTGTCTCAAATTTTAATTACGCCAGGGATTGCCTTTTCTATAGTAAATTTTGCAAAAAATAATTGTTTACTGTCGCAAATTTTAAATACGCCAGGGATTGCCTTTTGTATAGTAAATTTTGCAAAAAATAATTGTTTAGTGTCGCAAATTTTAATTACGCCAGGGATTGCCTTTTCTATAGTAAATTATTCAAAAATTCATTTTTTACTGTCGCAAATTATAATTACGCCAGGGATTGCCTTTTCTATAGTAAATTATTCAAAAATTAATTGTTTAGTGTCGCAAATTTTAATTACGCCAGGGATTGCCTTTTCTATAGTAAATTATTCAAAAAATAATTTTTTACTGTCGCAAATTTTAGTTACGCCAGGGATTGCCTTTTCTATAGTAAATTATTCAAAAAATAATTTTTACTGTCTCAAATTTTAATTACGCCAGGGATTGACTTTTCTATAGTAAATTATTCAAAAAATAATTGTTTACTGTCGCAAATTTTAAATACGCCAGGAATTGCCTTTGGTATAGTAAATTTTGCAAAAAATAATTGTTTAGTGTCGCAAATTTTAATTACGCCAGGGATTGCCTTTTCTATAGTAAATTATTCAAAAATTAATTTTTTACTGTCGCAAATTATAATTACGCCAGGGATTGCCTTTTCTATAGTAAATTTTGCAAAAAATAATTGTTTAGTGTCGCAAATTTTAATTACGCCAGGGATTGCCTTTTCTATAGTAAATTTTGCAAAAAGTAATTTTTTACTGTCGCAAATTTTAATTACGCCAGAGATTGCCTTTTCTCTAGTAAATTTTGCAAAAAATAATTTTTTACTGTCGCAAATTTTAATTACGCCAGGGATTGCCTTTTCTATAGTAAATTATTAAAAAAATATTTTTTTACTGTCGCAAATTTTAATTACGCCAGGGATTGCCTTTTCTATAGTAAATTATTCAAAAAATAATTTTTTACTGTTGCAAATTTTAAATACGCCAGGGATTGCCTTTTCTATAGTAAATTTTGCAAAAAATAATTTTTTACTGTCGCAAATTTTAATTACGCCAGGGATTGCCTTTTCTATAGTAAATTTTGCAAAAAATAATTTTTTACTGTCGCAAATTTTAAATACGCCAGGGATTGCCTTTTCTATAGTAAATTTTGCAAAAAATAATTTTTTACTGTCGCAAATTTTAATTACGCCAGGGATTGCCTTTTCTATAGTAAATTATTCAAAAAATAACTTTTACTGTCGCAAATTTTAATTACGCCAGGGATTGCCTTTTCTATAGTAAATTTTGCAAAAAATAATTGTTTAGTGTCGCAAATTTTAATTACGCCAGGGATTGCCTTTTCTATAGTAAATTATTCAAAAATTAATTTTTTACTGTCGCAAATTATAATTACGCCAGGGATTGCCTTTTCTATAGTAAATTATTCAAAAATTAATTGTTTAGTGTCGCAAATTTTAATTACGCCAGGGATTGCCTTTTCTATAGTAAATTATTCAAAAAATAATTTTTTACTGTCGCAAATTTTAGTTACGCCAGGGATTGCCTTTTCTATAGTAAATTATTCAAAAAATAATTTTTTACTGTCTCAAATTTTAATTACGCCAGGGATTGACTTTTCTATAGTAAATTATTCAAAAAATAATTTTTTACTGTCGCAAATTTTAAATACGCCAGGAATTGCCTTTGGTATAGTAAATTTTGCAAAAAATAATTGTTTAGTGTCGCAAATTTTAATTACGCCAGGGATTGCCTTTTCTATAGTAAATTATTCAAAAATTAATTTTTTACTGTCGCAAATTATAATTACGCCAGGGATTGCCTTTTCTATAGTAAATTTTGCAAAAAATAATTTTTTACTGTCGCAAATTTTAATTACGCCAGGGATTGCCTTTTCTATAGTAAATTATTCAAAAAATAATTTTTACTGTCGCAAATTTTAATTACGCCAGGGATTGCCTTTTCTATAGTAAATTATTCAAAAAATAATTTTTTACTGTCTCAAATTTTAATTACGCCAGGGATTGCCTTTTCTATAGTAAATTTTGCAAAAAATAATTTTTTACTGTCTCAAATTTTAATTACGCCAGGGATTGCCTTTTCTATAGTAAATTTTGCAAAAAATAATTTTTTACTGTCGCAAATTTTAAATACGCCAGGGATTGCCTTTTGTATAGTAAATTTTGCAAAAAATAATTGTTAAGTGTCGCAAATTTTAATTACGCCAGGGATTGCCTTTTCTATAGTAAATTTTGCAAAAAATAATTTTTTACTGTCGCAAATTTTAATTATGCCAGGGATTGCCTTTTCTATAGTAAATTATTCAAAAAATAATTTTTACTGTCGCAAATTTTAATTACGCCAGGGATTGCCTTTTCTATAGTAAGTTATTCAAAAAATAATTTTTTACTGTCTCAAATTTTAATTACGCCAGGGATTGCCTTTTCTATAGTAAATTTTGCAAAAAATAATTTTTTACTGTCGCAAATTTTAATTACGCCAGGGATTGCCTTTTCTATAGTAAATTTTGCAAAAAATAATTTTTTACTGTCGCAAATTTTAAATACGCCAGGGATTGCCTTTTGTATAGAAAATTTTGCAAAAAATAATTGTTTAGTGTCGCAAATTTTAATTACGCCAGGGATTGCCTTTTCTATAGTAAATTATTCAAAAATTAATTTTTTACTGTCGCAAATTATAATTACGCCAGGGATTGCCTTTTCTATAGTAAATTTTGCAAAAAATAATTGTTTAGTGTCGCAAATTTTAATTACGCCAGGGATTGCCTTTTCTATAGTAAATTATTCAAAAATTCATTTTTTACTGTCGCAAATTATAATTACGCCAGGGATTGCCTTTTCTATAGTAAATTATTCAAAAAATAATTTTTTCTGTCACAAATTTTAATTACGCCAGGGATTGCCTTTTCTATAGTAAATTTTCCAAAAAATAATTTTTTAGTGTTGCAAATTTTAAATACGCCAGGGATTGCCTTTTGTATAGTAAATTTTGCAAAAAATAATTGTTTAGTGTCGCAAATTTTAAATACGCCAGGGATTGCCTTTTCTATAGTAAATTATTCAAAAATTAATTTTTTACTGTCGCAAATTTTAATTACGCCAGGGATTGCCTTTTCTATAGTAAATTATTCAAAAAATAATTTTATACTCTCGCAAATTTTAATTATGCCAGGGATTGCCTATTCTATAGTAAATTATTCAAAAATTAATTTTTTACTGTCGCAAATTTTAATTACGACAGGGATTGCCTTTTCTATAGTAAATTTTGCAAAACATAATTTTTTACTGTCGCAAATTTTAATTACGCCAGGGATTGCCTTTTCTATAGTAAATTATTCAAAAAATAATTTTTTACTGTCTCAAATTTTAATTACGCCAGGGATTGCCTTTTCCATAGTAAATTTTGCAAAAAATAATTGTTTAGTGTCGCAAATTTTAAATACGCCAGGGATTGCCTTTTGTATAGTAAATTTTGCAAAAAATAATTTTTTACTGTCGCAAATTTTAATTACGCCAGGGATTGCCTTTTCTATAGTAAATTATTCAAAAAATAATTGTTTACTGTCGCAAATTTTAATTACGCCAGGGATTGCCTTTTCTATAGTAAATTATTCAAAAAATAATTTTTTACTGTTGCAAATTTTAATTACGCCAGGGATTGCCTTTTCTATAGTAAATTATTCAAAAAATAATTTTTTACTGTTGCAAATTTTAAATACGCCAGGGATTGCCTTTTCTATAGTAAATTTTGCAAAAAATAATTTTTTACTGTCTCAAATTTTAATTACGCCAGGGATTGCCTTTTCTATAGTAAATTTTGCAAAAAATAATTGTTTACTGTCGCAAATTTTAAATACGCCAGGGATTGCCTTTTCTATAGTAAATTATTCAAAAAATAATTGTTTAGTGTCGCAAATTTTAATTACGCCAGGGATTGCCTTTTCTATAGTAAATTATTCAAAAAAATTTTTTTACTGTTGCAAATTTTAATTACGCCAGGGATTGCCTTTTCTATAGTAAATTATTCAACAAATAATTTTATACTGTCGCAAGTTTTAATTACGCCAGGGATTGCCTTTTCTATAGTAAATTTTGCAAAAAATAATTTTTTACTGTCTCAAATTTTAATTACGCCAGGGATTGCCTTTTCTATAGTAAATTTTGCAAAAAATAATTGTTTACTGTCGCAAATTTTAATTACGCCAGGGATTGCCTTTTCTATAGTAAATTATTCAAAAAATAATTGTTTAGTGTCGCAAATTTTAATTACGCCAGGGATTGCCTTTTCTATAGTAAATTATTCAAAAAATAATTTTTTACTGTCTCAAATTTTAATTACGCCAGGGATTGCCTTTTCTATAGTAAATTTTGCAAAAAATAATTTTTTACTGTTGCAAATTTTAAATACGCCAGGGATTTTCTTTTCTATAGTAAATTTTGCAAAAAATAATTTTTTACTGTCGCAAATTATAATTACGCCAGGGATTGCCTTTTGTATAGTAAATTTTGCAAAAAATAATTTTTTACTGTCGCAAATTTTAATTACGCCAGGGATTGCCTTTTCTATAGTAAATTATTCAAAAAATAATTTTTTACTGTCGCAAGTTTTAATTACGCCAGGGATTGCCATTTCTATAGTAAATTTTGCAAAAAATAATTTTTTACTGTCGCAAATTTTAATTACGCCAGGGATTGCCTTTTCTATAGTAAATTATTCAAAAACTAATTTTTACTGTCGAAAATTTTAATTACGCCAGGGATTGCCTTTTCTATAGTAAATTATTCAAAAAATAATTTTTTACTGTCTCAAATTTTAATTACGCCAGGGATTGCCTCTTCTATAGTAAATTATTCAAAAAATAATTGTTTAGTGTCGCAAATTTTAATTACTCCAGGGATTGCCTTTTCTATAGTAAATTATTCAAAAAATAATTTTATACTGTCGCAAATTATAATTACGCCAGGGATTGCCTTTTGTATAGTAAATTTTGCAAAAAAAAATTGTTTAGTGTCGCAAATTTTAAATACGCCAGGGATTGCCTTTCGTATAGTAAATTTTTCAAAAAATAATTTTTTACTGTCGCAAGTTTTAACTACGCCAGGGATTGCCTTTTCTATAGTAAATTTTGCAAAAAATAATTTTTTACTGTCGCAAATTTTAAATACGCCAGGGATTACCTTTTGTATAGTAAATTTTGCAAAAAATAATTTTTTACTGTCGCAAATTTTAATTACGCCAGGGATTGCCTTTTCTATAGTAAATTATTCAAAAAATAATTTTTTACTGTCTCAAATTTTAATTACGCCAGGGATTGCCTTTTCTATAGTAAATTTTGCAAAAAATAATTTTTTTACTGTCGCAAATTTTAATTACGCCAGGGATTGCCTTTTCTATAGTAAATTATTCAAAAAATAATTTTTTACTGTCTCAAATTTTAATTACGCCAGGTATTGCCTTTTCTATAGTAAATTATTCAAAAAATAATTTTATACTGTCGCAAATTTTAATACCGCAGGGATTGCCTTTTCTATAGTAAATTATTCAAAAAATAATTTTTTACTGTCGCAAATTTTAATTACGCCAGGGATTGCCTTTTCTATAGTAAATTTTGCAAAAAATAATTGTTTAGTGTCGCAAATTTTAATTACGCCAGGGATTGCCTTTTCTATAGTAAATTATTCAAAAATTCATTTTTTACTGTCGCAAATTATAATTACGCCAGGGATTGCCTTTTCTATAGTAAATTATTCAAAAAATAATTTTTTCTGTCACAAATTTTAATTACGCCAGGGATTGCCTTTTCTATAGTAAATTTTCCAAAAAATAATTTTTTAGTGTTGCAAATTTTAAATACGCCAGGGTTTGCCTTTTGTATAGTAAATTTTGCAAAAAATAATTGTTTAGTGTCGCAAATTTTAAATACGCCAGGGATTGCCTTTTCTATAGTAAATTTTGCAAAAAATAATTGTTTAGTGTCGCAAATTTTAAATACGCCAGGGATTGCCTTTTGTATAGTAAATTTTGCAAAAAATAATTTTTTACTGTCGCAAATTTTAATTACGCCAGGGATTGCCTTTTCTATAGTAAATTATTCAAAAAATAATTGTTTACTGTCGCAAATTTTAATTACGCCAGGGATTGCCTTTTCTATAGTAAATTATTCAAAAAATAATTTTTTACTGTTGCAAATTTTAATTACGCCAGGGATTGCCTTTTCTATAGTAAATTATTCAAAAAATAATTTTTTACTGTTGCAAATTTTAAATACGCCAGGGATTGCCTTTTCTATAGTAAATTTTGCAAAAAATAATTTTTTACTGTCTCAAATTTTAATTACGCCAGGGATTGCCTTTTCTATAGTAAATTTTGCAAAAAATAATTTTTTACTGTCTCAAATTTTAATTACGCCAGGGATTGCCTTTTCTATAGTAAATTTTGCAAAAAATAATTGTTTACTGTCGCAAATTTTAATTACGCCAGGGATTGCCTTTTCTATAGTAAATTATTCAAAAAATAATTGTTTAGTGTCGCAAATTTTAATTACGCCAGGGATTGCCTTTTCTATAGTAAATTATTCAAAAAATAATTTTTTACTGTCTCAAATTTTAATTACGCCAGGGATTGCCTTTTCTATAGTAAATTTTGCAAAAAATAATTTTTTACTGTTGCAAATTTTAAATACGCCAGGGATTTTCTTTTCTATAGTAAATTTTGCAAAAAATAATTTTTTACTGTCGCAAATTATAATTACGCCAGGGATTGCCTTTTGTATAGTAAATTTTGCAAAAAATAATTTTTTACTGTCGCAAATTTTAATTACGCCAGGGATTGCCTTTTCTATAGTAAATTATTCAAAAAATAATTTTTTACTGTCGCAAGTTTTAATTACGCCAGGGATTGCCATTTCTATAGTAAATTTTGCAAAAAATAATTTTTTACTGTCGCAAATTTTAATTACGCCAGGGATTGCCTTTTCTATAGTAAACTATTCAAAAACTAATTTTTATTGTCGCAAATTTTAATTACGCCAGGGATTGCCTTTTCTATAGTAAATTATTCAAAAAATAATTTTTTACTGTCTCAAATTTTAATTACGCCAGGGATTGCCTCTTCTATAGTAAATTATTCAAAAAATAATTGTTTAGTGTCGCAAATTTTAATTACGCCAGGGATTGCATTTTCTATAGTAAATTATTCGAAAAATAATTTTATACTGTCGCAAATTATAATTACGCCAGGGATTGCCTTTTGTATAGTAAATTTTGCAAAAAAAAATTGTTTAGTGTCGCAAATTTTAAATACGCCAGGGATTGCCTTTTGTATAGTAAATTTTGCAAAAAATAATTTTTTACTGTCGCAAGTTTTAATTACGCCAGGGATTGCCTTTTCTATAGTAAATTTTGCAAAAAATAATTTTTTACTGTCGCAAATTTTAATTACGCCAGGGATTGCCTTTTCTATAGTAAATTATTCAAAAACTAATTTTTACTGTCGCAAATTTTAATTACGCCAGGGATTGCCTTTTCTATAGTAAATTATTCATAAATTCATTTTTTACTGTCGCAAATTTTAATTACGCCAGGGATTGCCTTTTCTATAGTAAATTATTCATAAATTCATTTTTTACTGTCGCAAATTTTTAATTACGGCAGGGGATTGCCTTTTCTATAGTAAATTATTCAAAAAATAATTTTTTACTGTCGGAAATTTTAATTACGCCAGGGATTGCCTTTTCTATAGTAAATTATTCAAAAAATAATTTTTTACTGTTGCAAATTTTAAATACGCCAGGGATTGCCTTTTCTATAGTAAATTTTGCAAAAAATAATTTTTTACTGTCGCAAATTATAATTACGCCAGGGATTGCCTTTTGTATAGTAAATTTTGCAAAAAATAATTTTTTACTGTCGCAAATTTTAATTACGCCAGGGATTGCCTTTTCTATAGTAAATTATTCAAAAAATAATTTTTTACTGTCGCAAGTTTTAATTACGCCAGGGATTGCCATTTCTATAGTAAATTTTGCAAAAAATAATTTTTTACTGTCGCAAATTTTAATTACGCCAGGGATTGCCTTTTCTATAGTAAATTATTCAAAAACTTATTTTTACTGTCGCAAATTTTAATTACGCCAGGGATTGCCTTTTCTATAGTAAATTATTCAAAAAAAAATTTTTTACTGTCTCAAATTTTAATTACGCCAGGGATTGCCTCTTCTATAGTAAATTATTTAAAAAATAATTGTTTAGTGTTGCAAATTTTAAATACGCCAGGAATTGCCTTTTCTATAGTAAATTTTGCAAAAAATAATTTTTTACTGTCGCAAATTATAATTACGCCAGGGATTGCCTTTTGTATAGTAAATTTTGCAAAAAAAAAATTGTTTTAGTGTCGCAAATTTTAAATACGCCAGGGATTGCCTTTTGTATAGTAAATTTTGCAAAAAAATAATTTTTTACTGTCGCAAGTTTTAATTACGCCAGGGATTGCCTTTTCTATAGTAAATTTTGCAAAAAATAATTTTTTACTGTCGCAAATTTTAATTACGCCAGGGATTGCCTTTTCTATAGTAAATTATTCAAAAACTAATTTTTACTGTCGCAAATTTTAATTACGCCAGGGATTGCCTTTTCTATAGTAAATTATTCATAAATTCATTTTTTACTGTCGCAAATTTTAATTACGCCAGGGATTGCCTTTTCTATAGTAAATTATTCATAAATTCATTTTTTACTGTCGCAAATTTTAATTACGGCAGGGATTGCCTTTTCTATAGTAAATTATTCAAAAAATAATTTTTTACTGTCGGAAATTTTAATTACGCCAGGGATTGCCTTTTCTATAGTAAATTATTCAAAAAATAATTTTTTACTGTTGCAAATTTTAAATACGCCAGGGATTGCCTTTTCTATAGTAAATTTTGCAAAAAATAATTTTTTACTGTCGCAAATTATAATTACGCCAGGGATTGCCTTTTGTATAGTAAATTTTACAAAAAATAATTTTTTACTGTCGCAAATTTTAATTACGCCAGGGATTGCCTTTTCTATAGTAAATTATTCAAAAAATAATTTTTTACTGTCGCAAGTTTTAATTACGCCAGGGATTGCCATTTCTATAGTAAATTTTGCAAAAAATAATTTTTTACTGTCGCAAATTTTAATTACGCCAGGGATTGCCTTTTCTATAGTAAATTATTCAAAAACTTATTTTTACTGTCGCAAATTTTAATTACGCCAGGGATTGCCTTTTCTATAGTAAATTATTCAAAAAATAATTTTTACTGTCTCAAATTTTAATTACGCCAGGGATTGCCTCTTCTATAGTAAAATATTTAAAAAATAATCGTTTAGTGTCGCAAATTTTAATTACGCCAGGGATTGCCTTTTCTATAGTAAATTATTCAAAAACTTATTTTTACTGTCGCAAATTTTAATTACGCCAGGGATTGCCTTTTCTATAGTAAATTATTCAAAAAATAATTTTTTACTGTCTCAAATTTTAATTACGCCAGGGATTGCCTCTTCTATAGTAAATTATTTAAAAAATAATTGTTTAGTGTCGCAAATTTTAATTACGCCAGGGATTGCCTTTTCTATAGTAAATTATTCAAAAATTAATTTTTTACTGTCGCAAATTTTAAATACGCCAGGGATTGCCTTTTCTATAGTAAATTTTGCAAAAAATAATTTTTTACTGTCGCAAATTTTAATTACGCCAGGGATTGCCTTTTCTATAGTAAATTATTCAAAAATTCATTTTTTACTGTTGCAAATTTTAATTACGCCATGGATTGCCTTTTCTATAGTAAATTTTTGCAAAAAATAATTTTTTACTGTCGCAAATTTTAATTACGCCAGGGATTGCCTTTTCTATAGTAAATTATTCAATAAATAATTTTTTACTGTTGCAAATTTTAATTACGCCAGGGATTGCCTTTTCTATAGTAAATTATTCAAAAAATAATTTTATACTGTCGCAAATTATAATTACGCCAGGGATTGCCTTTTCTATAGTAAATTATTCAAAAATTCATTTTTTACTGTCGCAAATTTTAATTACGCCAGGGATTGCCTTTTCTATAGTAAATTATTCAAAAAATAATTTTTTACTGTCTCAAATTTTAATTACGCCATGGATTGCCTTTTCTATAGTAAATTATTCAAAAAATAATTTTTTACTGTCGCAAATTTTAATTACGCCAGGGATTGCCTTTTCTATAGTAAATTATTCAAAAATTATTTTTTTACTGTCGCAAATTATAATTACGGCAGGGATTGCCTTTTCTATAGTAAATTATTCAAAAAATAATTTTTTACTGTCTCAAATTTTAATTACGCCAGGGATTGCCTTTTCTATAGTAAATTATTCAAAAAATAATTTTTTACTGTCGCAAATTTTAATTACGCCAGGGATTGCCTTTTCTACAGTAAATTATTCAAAAAATAATTTTTTACTGTTGCAAATTTTAAATACGACAGGGATTGCCTTTTCTATAGTAAATTATTCAAAAATTAATTTTTTACTGTCTCAAATTTTAATTACGCCAGGGATTGCCTCTTCTATAGTAAATTTTGCAAAAAATAATTTTATACTGTCGCAAATTATAATTACGCCAGGGATTGCCTTTTCTATAGTAAATTTTGCAAAAAATAATTTTTTAGTGTCGCAAATTTTAAATACGCCAGGGTTGCCTTTTGTATAGTAAATTTTGCAAAAAATAATTTTTTTACTGTCGCAAATTTTAATTACGCCAGGGATTGCCTTTTCTATAGTAAATTATTCAAAAATTAATTTTTTACTGTCGAAAATTTTAATTACGCCAGGGATTGCCTTTTCTATAGTAAATTATTCAAAAAATAATTTTTTACTGTCGCAAATTTTAACTACGCCAGGGATTGCCTTTTCTATAGTAAATTATTAAAAAAATAATTTTTTACTGTCGCAAATTTTAAATACGCCAGGGATTGCCTTTTGTATAGTAAATTTTGCAAAAAATAATTTTTTACTGTTGCAAATTTTAATTACGCCAGGGATTGCCTTTTCTATAGTAAATTATTCAAAAAATAATTTTATACTGTCGAAAATTTTAATTACGCCAGGGATTGCCTTTTCTATAGTAAATTTTGCAAAAAATAACTTTTTACTGTTGCAAATTTTAATTACGCCAGGGATTGCCTTTTCTATAGTAAATTATTCAACAAATAATTTTTTACTGTCGCAAATTTTAAATACGCCAGGGATTGCCTTTTCTATAGTAAATTATTCAAAAAATAATTTTTTACTGTCGCAAATTTTAATTACGCCAGGGATTGCCTTTTCTATAGTAAATTATTCAAAAAATAATTTTTTACTGTCGCAAATTTTAATTACGCCAGGGATTGCCTTTTCTATAGTAAATTATTCAAAAAATAATTTTTTACTGTCGCAAATTTTAATTACACCAGGGATTGCCTTTTCTATAGTAAATTATTCAAAAAATCATTTTTTACTGTCGCAAATTTTAATTACGCCAGGGATTGCCTTTTCTATAGTAAATTATTCAAAAAATAATTTTTTACTGTCGCAAATTTTAATTACGCCGGGGATTGCCTTTTCTATAGTAAATTATTCAAAAAATAATTTTTTACTGTCGCAAATTTTAATTACGCCAGGGATTGCCTTTTCTATAGTAAATTATTCAAAAAATAATTTTTTACTGTCTCAAATTTTAATTACGCCATGGATTGCCTTTTCTATAGTAAATTATTCAAAAAATAATTTTTTACTGTCGCAAATTTTAATTACGCCAGGGATTGCCTTTTCTATAGTAAATTATTCAAAAATTATTTTTTTACTGTCGCAAATTATAATTAGGGCAGGGATTGCCTTTTCTATAGTAAATTATTCAAAAAATAATTTTTTACTGTCTCAAATTTTAATTACGCCAGGGATTGCCTTTTCTATAGTAAATTATTCAAAAAATAATTTTTTACTGTCGCAAATTTTAATTACGCCAGGGATTGCCTTTTCTATAGTAAATTATTCAAAAAATAATTTTTTACTGTTGCAAATTTTAAATACGACAGGGATTGCCTTTTCTATAGTAAATTATTCAAAAATTAATTTTTTACTGTCTCAAATTTTAATTACGCCAGGGATTGCCTTTTCTATAGTAAATTTTGCAAAAAATAATTTTATACTGTCGCAAATTATAATTACGCCAGGGATTGCCTTTTCTACAGTAAATTTTGCAAAAAATAATTTTTTAGTGTCGCAAATTTTAAATACGCCAGGGTTGCCTTTTGTATAGTAAATTTTGCAAAAAATAATTTTTTACTGTCGCAAATTTTAATTACGCCAGGGATTGCCTTTTCTATAGTAAATTATTCAAAAATTAATTTTTTACTGTCGCAAATTTTAATTACGCCAGGGATTGCCTTTTCTATAGTAAATTATTCAAAAAATAATTTTTTACTGTCGCAAATTTTAACTACGCCAAGGATTGCCTTTTCTATAGTAAATTATTCAAAAAATAATTTTTTACTGTCGCAAATTTTAAATACGCCAGGGATTGCCTTTTGTATAGTAAATTTTGCAAAAAATAATTTTTTACTGTTGCAAATTTTAATTACGCCAGGGATTGCCTTTTCTATAGTAAATTATTCAAAAAATAATTTTATACTCTCGAAAATTTTAATTACGCCAGGGATTGCCTTTTCTATAGTAAATTTTGCAAAAAATAATTTTTTACTGTTGCAAATTTTAATTACGCCAGGGATTGCCTTTTCTATAGTAAATTATTCAAAAAATAATTTTTTACTGTCGCAAATTTTAAATACGCCAGGGATTGCCTTTTCTATAGTAAATTATTCAAAAAATAATTTTTTACTGTCGCAAATTTTAATTACGCCAGGGATTGCCTTTTCTATAGTAAATTATTCAAAAAATAATTTTTTACTGTCGCATATTTTAATTACGCCAGGGATTGCCTTTTCTATAGTAAATTATTCAAAAAATAATTTTTTACTGTCGCAAATTTTAATTACACCAGGGATTGCCTTTTCTATAGTAAATTATTCAAAAAATCATTTTTTACTGTCGCAAATTTTAATTACGCCAGGGATTGCCTTTTCTATAGTAAATTATTCAAAAAATAATTTTTTACTGTCGCAAATTTTAATTACGCCGGGGATTGCCTTTTCTATAGTAAATTATTCAAAAAATAATTTTTTACTGCCGCAAATTTTAAATACGCCAGGGATTGCCTTTTCTATAGTAAATTATTCAAAAAATAATTTTTTACTGTCGCAAATTTTAATTACGCCAGGGATTGCTTTTCTATAGTAAATTATTCAAAAAATAATTTTTTACTGTTGCAAATTTTAATAACGCCAGGGATTGCCTTTTCTATAGTAAATTTTGCAAAAAATAATTTTTTACTGTCGCAAATTTTAATTACGCCAGGGATTGCCTTTTCTATAGTAAATTATTCAAAACATAATTTTTTACTGTTGCAAATTTTAATTACGCCAGGGATTGCCTTTTCTATAGTAAATTATTCAAAAAATAATTTTATACTGTCGCAAATTTTAATTACGCCAGGGATTGCCTTTTCTATAGTAAATTTTGCAAAAAATAATTTTTTACTGTTGCAAATTTTAATTACGCCAGGGATTGCCTTTTCTATAGTAAATTATTCAAAAAATAATTTTTTACTGTCGCAAATTTTAAATACGCCAGGGATTGCCTTTTCTGTAGTAAATTTTGCAAAAAATAATTTTTTACTGTTTCAAATTTTAATTACGCCAGGGATTGCCTTTTCTATAGTAAATTTTGCAAAAAATAATTTTTTACTGTCGCAAATTTTAATTACGCCAGGGATTGCCTTTTCTATAGTAATTTATTCAAAAAATAATTTTTTACTGTTGCAAATTTTAATTACGCCAGGGATTGCCTTTTCTATAGTAAATTATTCAAAAAATAATTTTTTACTGTCGCAAATTTTAAATACGCCAGGGATTGCCTTTTCTATAGTAAATTATTCAAAAAATAATTTTTTACTGTCGCAAATTTTAATTACGCCAGGGATTGCCTTTTCTATAGTAAATTATTCAAAAAATAATTTTTTACTGTCGCAAATTTTAATTATGCCAGGGATTGCCTTTTCTATAGAAAATTTTGCAAAAAATAATTTTTTACTGTCGCAAATTTTAATTACGCCAGGGATTGCCTTTTCTATAGTAAATTATTCAAAAAATAATTTTTTACTATCGCAAATTTTAATTACGCCAGGGATTGCCTTTTCTGTAGTAAATTATTCAAAAAATAATTTTTTACTGTCGCAAATTTTAAATACGCCAGGGATTGCCTTTTCTATAGTAAGTTATTCAAAAAATAATTTTTTACTGTCGCAAATTTGAATTACGCCAGGGATTGCCTTTTCTATAGTAAATTATTCAAAAAATAATTTTTTACTGTTGCAAATTTTAATTACGCCAGGGATTTCCTTTTCTATAGTAAATTTTGCAAAAAATTATTTTCTACTGTCGCAAATTTTAATTACGCCAGGGATTGCCTTTTCTATAGTAAATTATTCAAAAAATAATTTTTTACTGTTGCAAATTTTAATTACGCCAGGGATTGCCTTTTCTATAGTAAATTATTCAAAAAATAATTTTATACTGTCGCAAATTTTAATTACGCCAGGGATTGCCTTTTCTATAGTAAATTTTGCAAAAAATAATTTTTTACTGTTGCAAATTTTAATTACGCCAGAGATTGCCTTTTCTATAGTAAATTATTCAAAAAATAATTTTTTACTGTCGCAAATTTTAAATACGCCAGGGATTGCCTTTTCTGTAGTAAATTTTGCAAAAAATAATTTTATACTGTCGCAAATTATAATTACGCCAGGGATTGCCTTTTCTATAGTAAATTTTGCAAAAAATAATTTTTTAGTGTCGCAAATTTTAAATACGCCAGGGTTGCCTTTTGTATAGTAAATTTTGCAAAAAATAATTTTTTACTGTCGCAAATTTTAATTACGCCAGGGATTGCCTTTTCTATAGTAAATTATTCAAAAATTAATTTTTTACTGTCGCAAATTTTAATTACGCCAGGGATTGCCTTTTCTATAGTAAATTATTCAAAAAATAATTTTTTACTGTCGCAAATTTTAACTACGCCAGGGATTGCCTTTTCTATAGTAAATTATTCAAAAAATAATTTTTTACTGTCGCAAATTTTAAATACGCCAGGGATTGCCTTTTGTATAGTAAATTTTGCAAAAAATAATTTTTTACTGTTGCAAATTTTAATTACGCCAGGGATTGCCTTTTCTATAGTAAATTATTCAAAAAATAATTTTATACTGTCGAAAATTTTAATTACGCCAGGGATTGCCTTTTCTATAGTAAATTTTGCAAAAAATAATTTTTTACTGTTGCAAATTTTAATTACGCCAGGGATTGCCTTTTCTATAGTAAATTATTCAAAAAATAATTTTTTACTGTCGCAAATTTTAAATACGCCAGGGATTGCCTTTTCTATAGTAAATTATTCAAAAAATAATTTTTTACTGTCGCAAATTTTAATTACGCCAGGGATTGCCTTTTCTATAGTAAATTATTCAAAAAATAATTTTTTACTGTCGCAAATTTTAATTACGCCAGGGATTGCCTTTTCTATAGTAAATTATTCAAAAAATAATTTTTTACTGTCGCAAATTTTAATTACACCAGGGATTGCCTTTTCTATAGTAAATTATTCAAAAAATCATTTTTTACTGTCGCAAATTTTAATTACGCCAGGGATTGCCTTTTCTATAGTAAATTATTCAAAAAATAATTTTTTACTGTCGCAAATTTTAATTACGCCGGGGATTGCCTTTTCTATAGTAAATTATTCAAAAAATAATTTTTTACTGTCGCAAATTTTAATTACGCCAGGGATTGCCTTTTCTATAGTAAATTATTCAAAAAATAATTTTTTACTGTCTCAAATTTTAATTACGCCATGGATTGCCTTTTCTATAGTAAATTATTCAAAAAATAATTTTTTACTGTCGCAAATTTTAATTACGCCAGGGATTGCCTTTTCTATAGTAAATTATTCAAAAATTATTTTTTTACTGTCGCAAATTATAATTACGGCAGGGATTGCCTTTTCTATAGTAAATTATTCAAAAAATAATTTTTTACTGTCTCAAATTTTAATTACGCCAGGGATTGCCTTTTCTATAGTAAATTATTCAAAAAATAATTTTTTACTGTCGCAAATTTTAATTACGCCAGGGATTGCCTTTTCTATAGTAAATTATTCAAAAAATAATTTTTTACTGTTGCAAATTTTAAATACGACAGGGATTGCCTTTTCTATAGTAAATTATTCAAAAATTAATTTTTTACTGTCTCAAATTTTAATTACGCCAGGGATTGCCTTTTCTATAGTAAATTTTGCAAAAAATAATTTTATACTGTCGCAAATTATAATTACGCCAGGGATTGCCTTTTCTACAGTAAATTTTGCAAAAAATAATTTTTTAGTGTCGCAAATTTTAAATACGCCAGGGTTGCCTTTTGTATAGTAAATTTTGCAAAAAATAATTTTTTACTGTCGCAAATTTTAATTACGCCAGGGATTGCCTTTTCTATAGTAAATTATTCAAAAATTAATTTTTTAGTGTCGCAAAGTTTAATTACGCCAGGATTGCCTTTTCTATAGTAAATTATTCAAAAAATAATTTTTTACTGTCGCAAATTTTAACTACGCCAGGGATTGCCTTTTCTATAGTAAATTATTCAAAAAATAATTTTTTACTGTCGCAAATTTTAAATACGCCAGGGATTGCCTTTTGTATAGTAAATTTTGCAAAAAATAATTTTTTACTGTTGCAAATTTTAATTACGCCAGGGATTGCCTTTTCTATAGTAAATTATTAAAAAAATAATTTTATACTCTCGAAAATTTTAATTACGCCAGGGATTGCCTTTTCTATAGTAAATTTTGCAAAAAATAATTTTTTACTGTTGCAAATTTTAATTACGCCAGGGATTGCCTTTTCTATAGTAAATTATTCAAAAAATAATTTTTTACTGTCGCAAATTTTAAATACGCCAGGGATTGCCTTTTCTATAGTAAATTATTCAAAAAATAATTTTTTACTGTCGCAAATTTTAATTACGCCAGGGATTGCCTTTTCTATAGTAAATTATTCAAAAAATAATTTTTTACTGTCGCAAATTTTAATTACGCCAGGGATTGCCTTTTCTATAGTAAATTATTCAAAAAATAATTTTTTACTGTCGCAAATTTTAATTACGCCAGGGATTGCCTTTTCTATAGTAAATTATTCAAAAAATAATTTTTTACTGTCGCAAATTTTAATTACGCCAGGGATTGCCTTTTCTATAGTAAATTATTCAAAAAATAATTTTTTACTGTCGCAAATTTTAATTACACCAGGGATTGCCTTTTCTATAGTAAATTATTCAAAAAATCATTTTTTACTGTCGCAAATTTTAATTACGCCAGGGATTCCCTTTTCTATAGTAAATTATTCAAAAAATAATTTTTTACTGTCGCAAATTTTAATTACGCCGGGGATTGCCTTTTCTATAGTAAATTATTCAAAAAATAATTTTTTACTGTCGCAAATTTTAATTACGCCAGGGATTGCCTTTTCTATAGTAAATTATTCAAAAAATAATTTTTTACTGTCTCAAATTTTAATTACGCCATGGATTGCCTTTTCTATAGTAAATTATTCAAAAAATAATTTTTTACTGTCGCAAATTTTAATTACGCCAGGGATTGCCTTTTCTATAGTAAATTATTCAAAAATTATTTTTTTACTGTCGCAAATTATAATTACGGCAGGGATTGCTTTTCTATAGTAAATTATTCAAAAAATAATTTTTTACTGTCTCAAATTTTAATTACGCCAGGGATTGCCTTTTCTATAGTAAATTATTCAAAAAATAATTTTTTACTGTCGCAAATTTTAATTACGCCAGGGATTGCCTTTTCTATAGTAAATTATTCAAAAAATAATTTTTTACTGTTGCAAATTTTAAATACGACAGGGATTGCCTTTTCTATAGTAAATTATTCAAAAATTAATTTTTTACTGTCTCAAATTTTAATTACGCCAGGGATTGCCTTTTCTATAGTAAATTTTGCAAAAAATAATTTTATACTGTCGCAAATTATAATTACGCCAGGGATTGCCTTTTCTACAGTAAATTTTGCAAAAAATAATTTTTTAGTGTCGCAAATTTTAAATACGCCAGGGTTGCCTTTTGTATAGTAAATTTTGCAAAAAATAATTTTTTACTGTCGCAAATTTTAATTACGCCAGGGATTGCCTTTTCTATAGTAAATTATTCAAAAATTAATTTTTTAGTGTCGCAAAGTTTAATTACGCCAGGGATTGCCTTTTCTATAGTAAATTATTCAAAAAATAATTTTTTACTGTCGCAAATTTTAACTACGCCAGGGATTGCCTTTTCTATAGTAAATTATTCAAAAAATAATTTTTTACTGTCGCAAATTTTAAATACGCCAGGGATTGCCTTTTGTATAGTAAATTTTGCAAAAAATAATTTTTTACTGTTGCAAATTTTAATTACGCCAGGGATTGCCTTTTCTATAGTAAATTATTCAAAAAATAATTTTATACTCTCGAAAATTTTAATTACGCCAGGGATTGCCTTTTCTATAGTAAATTTTGCAAAAAATAATTTTTTACTGTTGCAAATTTTAATTACGCCAGGGATTGCCTTTTCTATAGTAAATTATTCAAAAAATAATTTTTTACTGTCGCAAATTTTAAATACGCCAGGGATTGCCTTTTCTATAGTAAATTATTCAAAAAATAATTTTTTACTGTCGCAAATTTTAATTACGCCAGGGATTGCCTTTTCTATAGTAAATTATTCAAAAAATAATTTTTTACTGTCGCAAATTTTAATTACGCCAGGGATTGCCTTTTCTATAGTAAATTATTCAAAAAATAATTTTTTACTGTCGCAAATTTTAATTACACCAGGGATTGCCTTTTCTATAGTAAATTATTCAAAAAATCATTTTTTACTGTCGCAAATTTTAATTACGCCAGGGATTGCCTTTTCTATAGTAAATTATTCAAAAAATAATTTTTTACTGTCGCAAATTTTAATTACGCCGGGGATTGCCTTTTCTATAGTAAATTATTCAAAAAATAATTTTTTACTGCCGCAAATTTTAAATACGCCAGGGATTGCCTTTTCTATAGTAAATTATTCAAAAAATAATTTTTTACTGTCGCAAATTTTAATTACGCCAGGGATTGCTTTTCTATAGTAAATTATTCAATAAATAATTTTTTACTGTTGCAAATTTTAATTACGCCAGGGATTGCCTTTTCTATAGTAAATTTTGCAAAAAATAATTTTTTACTGTCGCAAATTTTAATTACGCCAGGGATTGCCTTTTCTATAGTAAATTATTCAAAAAATAATTTTTTACTGTTGCAAATTTTAATTACGCCAGGGATTGCCTTTTCTATAGTAAATTATTCAAAAAATAATTTTATACTGTCGCAAATTTTAATTACGCCAGGGATTGCCTTTTCTATAGTAAATTTTGCAAAAAATAATTTTTTACTGTTGCAAATTTTAATTACGCCAGGGATTGCCTTTTCTATAGTAAATTATTCAAAAAATAATTTTTTACTGTCGCAAATATTAAATACGCCAGGGATTGCCTTTTCTGTAGTAAATTTTGCAAAAAATAATTTTTTACTGTTTCAAATTTTAATTACGCCAGGGATTGCCTTTTCTTTAGTAAATTTTGCAAAAAATAATTTTTTACTGTCGCAAATTTTAATTACGCCAGGGATTGCCTTTTCTATAGTAATTTATTCAAAAAATAATTTTTTACTGTTGCAAATTTTAATTACGCCAGGGATTGCCTTTTCTATAGTAAATTATTCAAAAAATAATTTTTTACTGTCGCAAATTTTAAATACGCCAGGGATTGCCTTTTCTATAGTAAATTATTCAAAAAATAATTTTTTACTGTCGCAAATTTTAATTACGCCAGGGATTGCCTTTTCTATAGTAAATTATTCAAAAAATAATTTTTTACTGTCGCAAATTTTAATTACGCCAGGGATTGCCTTTTCTATAGAAAATTTGAAAAAAATAATTTTTTACTGTCGCAAATTTTAATTACGCCAGGGATTGCCTTTTCTATAGTAAATTATTCAAAAAATAATTTTTTACTATCGCAAATTTTAATTACGCCAGGGATTGCCTTTTCTGTAGTAAATTATTCAAAACATAATTTTTTACTGTCGCAAATTTTAAATACGCAAGGGATTGCCTTTTCTATAGTAAGTTATTCAAAAAATAATTTTTTACTGTCGCAAATTTGAATTACGCCAGGGATTGCCTTTTCTATAGTAAATTATTCAAAAAATAATTTTTTACTGTTGCAAATTTTAATTACGCCAGGGATTGCCTTTTCTATAGTAAATTTTGCAAAAAATTATTTTCTACTGTCGCAAATTTTAATTACGCCAGGGATTGCCTTTTCTATAGTAAATTATTCAAAAAATAATTTTTTACTGTTGCATATTTTAATTACGCCAGGGATTGCCTTTTCTATAGTAAATTATTCAAAAAATAATTTTTTATTGTCGCAAATTTTAATTACGCCAGGGATTGCCTTTTCTATAGTAAATTATTCAAAAACTAATTGTTTAGTGTCGCAAATTTTAATTACGCCAGGGATTGCCTTTTCTATAGTAAATTTTGCAAAAAATAATTTTTTACTGTCGCAAGTTTTAATTACGCCAGGGATTGCCTTTTCTATAGTAAATTTTGCAAAAAATAATTTTTTACTGTCTCAAATTTTAATTACGCCAGGGATTGCCTTTTCTATAGTAAATTATTCAAAAAATAATTTTTTACTGTCTCAAATTTTAATTACGCCAGGGATTGCCTTTTCTATAGTAAATTATTCAAAAAATAATTTTTTACTGTCGCAAATTTTAATTACGCCAGGGATTGCCTTTTCTATAGTAAATTATTCAAAAAATAATTTTTTACTGTCGCAAATTATAATTACGCCAGGGATTGCCTTTTCTATAGTAAATTTTGCAAAAAGTAATTTTTTACTGTCGCAAATTTTAATTACGCCAGGGATTGACTTTTCTATAGTAAATTTTGCAAAAAATAATTTTTTACTGTCGCAAATTTTAATTACGCCAGGGATTGCCTTTTCTATAGTAAATTATTCAAAAAATAATTTTTTACTGTTGCAAATTTTAATTACGCCAGGGATTGCCGTTTCTATAGTAAATTATTCAAAAAATAATTTTTTACTGTCGCAAATTTTAATTACGCCAGGGATTGCCTTTTCTATAGTAAATTTTGCAAAAAATAATTGTTTCTGTCTCAAATTTTAATTACGCCAGGGATTGCCTTTTCTATAGTAAATTATTCAAAAAATAATTTTTTACTGTTGCAAATTTTAAATACGCCAGGGATTGCCTTTTCTATAGTAAATTATTCAAAAAATAATTTTTTACTGTAGCAAATTTTAATTACGCCAGGGATTGCCTTTTCTATAGTAAATTATTCAAAAAATAATTTTTTACTGTTGCAAATTTTAATTACGCCAAGGATTGCCTTTTCTATAGTAAATTTTGCAAAAAATAATTTTTTACTGTCGCAAATTTTAATTACGCCAGGGATTGCCTTTTCTATAGTAAATTATTCAAAAAATAATTTTTTACTGTTGCAAATTTTAATTACGCCAGGGATTGCCTTTTCTATAGTAAATTATTCAAAAAATAATTTTTTACTGTCGCAAATTTTAATTACGCCAGGGATTGCCTTTTCTATAGTAAATTATTCAAAAAATAATTTTTTATTGTTGCAAATTTTAATTACGCCAGGGATTGCCTTTTCTATAGTAAATTTTGCAAAAAATAATTTTTTACTGTCGCAAATTTTAATTACGCCAGGGATTGCCTTTTCTATAGTAAATTTTGCAAAAAATAATTTTTTACTGTCGCAAATTTTAATTACGCCAGGGATTGACTTTTCTATAGTAAATTATTCAAAAAATAATTTTTTACTGTTGCAAATTTTAATTACGCCAGGGATTGCCTTTTCTATAGTAAATTATTCAAAAAATAATTTTTTACTGTCGCAAATTTTAATTACGCCAGGGATTGCCTTTTCTATAGTAAATTATTCAAAAAATAATTTTTTACTGTTGCAAATTTTAATTACGCCAGGGATTGCCTTTTCTATAGTAAATTTTGCAAAAAATAATTTTTTACTGTCGCAAATTTTAATTACGCCAGGGATTGCCTTTTCTATAGTAAATTATTCAAAAAATAATTTTTTACTGTTGCAAATTTTAATTACGCCAGGGATTGCCTTTTCTCTAGTAAATTATTAAAAAAATTATTTTTTACTGTCGCAAATTTTAATTACGCCAGGGATTGCCTTTTCTATAGTAAATTATTCAAAAAATAATTTTTTACTGTTGCAAATTTTAATTACGCCAGGGATTGCCTTTTCTATAGTAAATTATTCAAATGATAATTTTTTACTGTTGCAAATTTTAATTACGCCAGGGATTGCCTTTTCTATAGTAAATTATTCAAAAAATAATTTTTTACTGTCGCAAATTTTAATTACGCCAGGGATTGCCTTTTCTATAGTAAATTTTGCAAAACATAATTTTATACTGTCGCAAATTTTAATTACGCCAGGGATTGCCTTTTCTATAGTAAATTTTGCAAAAAATAATTTTTTACTGTCGCAAATTTTAAATACGCCAGGGATTGCCTTTTCTTTAGTAAATTTTGCAAAAAATAATTTTTTACTGTTGCAAATTTTAATTACGCCAGGGATTGCCTTTTCTATAGTAAATTATTCAAAAAATAATTTTTTACTGTTGCAAATTTTAATTACGCCAGGGATTGCCTTTTCTATAGTAAATTATTCAAATGATAATTTTTTACTGTTGCAAATTTTAATTACGCCAGGGATTGCCTTTTCTATAGTAAATTATTCAAAAGATAATTTTTTACTGTCGCAAATTTTAATTACGCCAGGGATTGCCTTTTCTATAGTAAATTTTGCAAAAAATAATTTTTTACTGTCTCAAATTTTAATTACGCCAGGGATTGCCTTTTCTATAGTAAATTATTCAAAACATAATTTTATACTGTCGCAAATTTTAATTACGCCAGGGATTGCCTTTTCTATAGTAAATTTTGCAAAAAATAATTTTTTACTGTCGCAAATTTTAAATACGCCAGGGATTGCCTTTTCTTTAGTAAATTTTGCAAAAAATAATTTTTTACTGTTGCAAATTTTAATTACGCCAGGGATTGCCTTTTCTATAGTAAATTATTCAAAAAATAATTTTTTACTGTTGCAAATTTTAATTACGTCAGGGATTGCCTTTTTTATAGTAAATTATTCAAAAACTAATTGTTTAGTTTCGCAAATTTTAATTACGCCAGGGATTGCCTTTTCTATAGTAAATTATTCAAAAAATAATTTTTTACTGTCGCAAATTTTAAATACGCCAGGGATTGCCTTTTCTATAGTAAATTATTCAAAAAATAATTTTTTACTGTCGCAAATTTTAATTACGCCAGGGATTGCCTTTTCTATAGTAAATTATTCAAAAAATAATTTTTTATTCTCTCAAATTTTAATTACGACAGGGATTGCCTTTTCTATAGAAAATTTTGCAAAAAATAATTTTTTACTGTCGCAAATTTTAATTACGCCAGGGATTGCCTTTTCTATAGTAAATTATTCAAAAAATAATTTTTTACTATCGCAAATTTTAATTACGCCAGGGATTGCCTTTTCTGTAGTAAATTATTCAAAACATAATTTTTTACTGTCGCAAATTTTAAATACGCAAGGGATTGCCTTTTCTATAGTAAGTTATTCAAAAAATAATTTTTTACTGTCGCAAATTTGAATTACGCCAGGGATTGCCTTTTCTATAGTAAATTATTCAAAAAATAATTTTTTACTGTTGCAAATTTTAATTACGCCAGGGATTGCCTTTTCTATAGTAAATTTTGCAAAAAATTATTTTCTACTGTCGCAAATTTTAATTACGCCAGGGATTGCCTTTTCTATAGTAAATTATTCAAAAAATAATTTTTTACTGTTGCATATTTTAATTACGCCAGGGATTGCCTTTTCTATAGTAAATTATTCAAAAAATAATTTTTTATTGTCGCAAATTTTAATTACGCCAGGGATTGCCTTTTCTATAGTAAATTATTCAAAAACTAATTGTTTAGTGTCGCAAATTTTAATTACGCCAGGGATTGCCTTTTCTATAGTAAATTTTGCAAAAAATAATTTTTTACTGTCTCAAATTTTAATTACGCCAGGGATTGCCTTTTCTATAGTAAATTATTCAAAAAATAATTTTTTACTGTCTCAAATTTTAATTACGCCAGGGATTGCCTTTTCTATAGTAAATTATTCAAAAAATAATTTTTTACTGTCGCAAATTTTAATTACGCCAGGGATTGCCTTTTCTATAGTAAATTATTCAAAAAATAATTTTTTACTGTCGCAAATTATAATTACGCCAGGGATTGCCTTTTCTATAGTAAATTTTGCAAAAAGTAATTTTTTACTGTCGCAAATTTTAATTACGCCAGGGATTGACTTTTCTATAGTAAATTTTGCAAAAAATAATTTTTTACTGTCGCAAATTTTAATTACGCCAGGGATTGCCTTTTCTATAGTAAATTATTCAAAAAATAATTTTTTACTGTTGCAAATTTTAATTACGCCAGGGATTGCCTTTTCTATAGTAAATTATTCAAAAAATAATTTTTTACTGTCGCAAATTTTAATTACGCCAGGGATTGCCTTTTCTATAGTAAATTTTGCAAAAAATAATTGTTTACTGTCTCAAATTTTAATTACGCCAGGGATTGCCTTTTCTATAGTAAATTATTCAAAAAATAATTTTTTACTGTTGCAAATTTTAAATACGCCAGGGATTGCCTTTTCTATAGTAAATTATTCAAAAAATAATTTTTTACTGTAGCAAATTTTAATTACGCCAGGGATTGCCTTTTCTATAGTAAATTATTCAAAAAATAATTTTTTACTGTTGCAAATTTTAATTACGCCAAGGATTGCCTTTTCTATAGTAAATTTTGCAAAAAATAATTTTTTACTGTCGCAAATTTTAATTACGCCAGGGATTGCCTTTTCTATAGTAAATTATTCAAAAAATAATTTTTTACTGTTGCAAATTTTAATTACGCCAGGGATTGCCTTTTCTATAGTAAATTATTCAAAAAATAATTTTTTACTGTCGCAAATTTTAATTACGCCAGGGATTGCCTTTTCTATAGTAAATTATTCAAAAAATAATTTTTTATTGTTGCAAATTTTAATTACGCCAGGGATTGCCTTTTCTATAGTAAATTTTGCAAAAAATAATTTTTTACTGTCGCAAATTTTAATTACGCCAGGGATTGCCTTTTCTATAGTAAATTTTGCAAAAAATAATTTTTTACTGTCGCAAATTTTAATTACGCCAGGGATTGACTTTTCTATAGTAAATTATTCAAAAAATAATTTTTTACTGTTGCAAATTTTAATTACGCCAGGGATTGCCTTTTCTATAGTAAATTATTCAAAAAATAATTTTTTACTGTCGCAAATTTTAATTACGCCAGGGATTGCCTTTTCTGTAGTAAATTATTCAAAAAATAATTTTTTACTGTTGCAAATTTTATTTGCGCCAGGGATTGCCTTTTCTATAGTAAATTTTGCAAAAAATAATTTTTTACTGTCGCAAATTTTAATTACGCCAGGGATTGCCTTTTCTATAGTAAATTATTCAAAAAATAATTTTTTACTGTTGCAAATTTTAATTACGCCAGGGATTGCCTTTTCTATAGTAAATTATTAAAAAAATTATTTTTTACTGTCGCAAATTTTAATTACGCCAGGGATTGCCTTTTCTATAGTAAATTATTCAAAAAATAATTTTTTACTGTTGCAAATTTTAATTACGCCAGGGATTGCCTTTTCTATAGTAAATTATTCAAATGATAATTTTTTACTGTTGGAAATTTTAATTACGCCAGGGATTGCCTTTTCTATAGTAAATTATTCAAAAAATAATTTTTTACTGTCGCAAATTTTAATTACGCCAGGGATTGCCTTTTCTATAGTAAATTTTGCAAAAAATAATTTTTTACTGTCTCAAATTTTAATTACGCCAGGGATTGCCTTTTCTATAGTAAATTATTCAAAACATAATTTTATACTGTCGCAAATTTTAATT
Source organism: Dioctria linearis (assembly GCA_963930735.1). Classification (NCBI taxonomy): domain Eukaryota; kingdom Metazoa; phylum Arthropoda; class Insecta; order Diptera; family Asilidae; genus Dioctria; species Dioctria linearis. Next base: position 31,705 of record CAWVNZ010001567.1, on the reverse strand, counting down.
ACGCCAGGGATTGCCTTTTCTATAGTAAATTTTGCAAAAAATAATTTTTTACTGTCGCAAATTTTAAATACGCCAGGGATTGCCTTTTCTTTAGTAAATTTTGCAAAAAATAATTTTTTACTGTTGCAAATTTTAATTACGCCAGGGATTGCCTTTTCTATAGTAAATTATTCAAAAAATAATTTTTTACTGTTGCAAATTTTAATTACGCCAAGGATTGCCTTTTCTATAGTAAATTATTAAAAAAATTATTTTTTACTGTCGCAAATTTTAATTACGCCAGGGATTGCCTTTTCTATAGTAAATTATTCAAAAAATAATTTTTTACTGTTGCAAATTTTAATTACGCCAGGGATTGCCTTTTCTATAGTAAATTATTCAAATGATAATTTTTTACTGTTGCAAATTTTAATTACGCCAGGGATTGCCTTTTCTATAGTAAATTATTCAAAAAATAATTTTTTACTGTCGCAAATTTTAATTACGCCAGGGATTGCCTTTTCTATAGTAAATTTTGCAAAAAATAATTTTTTACTGTCTCAAATTTTAATTACGCCAGGGATTGCCTTTTCTATAGTAAATTATTCAAAACATAATTTTATACTGTCGCAAATTTTAATTACGCCAGGGATTGCCTTTTCTATAGTAAATTTTGCAAAAAATAATTTTTTACTGTCGCAAATTTTAAATACGCCAGGGATTGCCTTTTCTTTAGTAAATTTTGCAAAAAATAATTTTTTACTGTTGCAAATTTTAATTACGCCAGGGATTGCCTTTTCTATAGTAAATTATTCAAAAAATAATTTTTTACTGTTGCAAATTTTAATTACGTCAGGGATTGCCTTTTTTATAGTAAATTATTCAAAAACTAATTGTTTAGTTTCGCAAATTTTAATTACGCCAGGGATTGCCTTTTCTATAGTAAATTATTCAAAAAATAATTTTTTACTGTCGCAAATTTTAAATACGCCAGGGATTGCCTTTTCTATAGTAAATTATTCAAAAAATAATTTTTTACTGTCGCAAATTTTAATTACGCCAGGGATTGCCTTTTCTATAGTAAATTATTCAAAAAATAATTTTTTATTCTCTCAAATTTTAATTACGACAGGGATTGCCTTTTCTATAGTAAATTTTGAAAAAAATAATTTTATACTGTCGCAAATTTTAATTACGCCAGGGATTGCCTTTTCTATAGTAAATTATTCAAAAATTCATTTTTTACTGTCGCAAATTTTAATTACGCCAGGGAGTGCCTTTTCTATAGTAAATTATTCAAAAAATAATTTTTTACTGTCGCAAATTTTAAATACGCCAGGGATTGCCTTTTCTATAGTAAATTATTCAAAAAATAATTTTTTACTGTCGCAAATTTTAATTACACCAGGGATTCCCTTTTCTATAGTAAATTATTCAAAAAATAATTTTTTACTGTCGCAAATTTTAATTACGCCAGGGATTGCCATTTCTATAGCAAATTTTGCAAAAAATAATTTTTTACTGTCGCAAATTTTAATTACGCCAGGGATTGCCTTTTCTATAGTAAATTATTCAAAAAATAATTTTTTACTGTTGCAAATTTTAATTACGCCAGGGATTGCCTTTTCTGTAGTAAATTATTCAAAAAATAATTTTTTACTGTCGCAAATTTTAAATACGCCAGGGATTGCCTTTTCTATAGTAAGTTATTCAAAAAATAATTTTTTACTGTCGCAAATTTTAATTACGCCAGGGATTGCCTTTTCTATAGTAAATTATTCAAAAAATAATTTTTTACTGTTGCAAATTTTAATTACGCCAGGGATTGCCTTTTCTATAGTAAATTTTGCAAAAAATTATTTTCTACTGTCGCAAATTTTAATTACGCCAGGGATTGCCTTTTCTATAGTAAATTATTCAAAAAATAATTTTTTACTGTTGCAAATTTTAATTACGCCAGGGATTGCCTTTTCTATAGTAAATTATTCAAAAAATAATTTTTTATTGTCGCAAATTTTAATTACGCCAGGGATTGCCTTTTCTATAGTAAATTATTCAAAAACTAATTGTTTAGTGTCGCAAATTTTAATTACGCCAGGGATTGCCTTTTCTATAGTAAATTTTGCAAAAAATAATTTTTTACTGTCGCAAATTTTAATTACGCCAGGGATTGCCTTTTCTATAGTAAATTTTGCAAAAAATAATTTTTTACTGTCTCAAATTTAATTACGCCAGGGATTGCCTTTTCTATAGTAAATTATTCAAAAAATAATTTTTTACTGTCTCAAATTTTAATTACGCCAGGGATTGCCTTTTCTATAGTAAATTATTCAAAAAATAATTTTTTACTGTCGCAAATTTTAATTACGCCAGGGATTGCCTTTTCTATAGTAAATTATTCAAAAAATAATTTTTTACTGTCGCAAATTATAATTACGCCAGGGATTGCCTTTTCTATAGTAAATTTTGCAAAAAATAATTTTTTACTGTCGCAAATTTTAATTACGCCAGGGATTGCCTTTTCTATAGTAAATTTTGCAAAAAATAATTTTATACTGTCGCAAATTTTAATTACGCCAGGGATTGCCTTTTCTATAGTAAATTATTCAAAAATTCATTTTTTACTGTCGCAAGTTATAATTACGCCAGGGATTGCCTTTTCTATAGTAAATTATTCAAAAAATAATTTTTTACTGTCGCAAATTTTAATTACGCCAGGGATTGCCTTTTCTATAGTAAATTATTCAAAAAATAATTTTTTACTGTCGCAAATTTTAAATATGCCAGGGATTGCCTTTTCTATAGTAAATTATTCAAAAAATAATTTTTTACTGTCGCAAATTTTAATTACGCCAAGGATTGCCTTTTCTATAGTAAATTATTCAAAAAATAATTTTTTACTGTTGCAAATTTTAATTACGCCAGGGATTGACTTTTCTATAGTAAATTTTGCAAAAAATAATTTTTTACTGTCGCAAATTTTAATTACGCCAGGGATTGCCTTTTCTATAGTAAATTATTCAAAAAATAATTTTTTACTGTTGCAAATTTAAATTACGCCAGGGATTGCCTTTTCTATAGTAAATTATTCAAAAAATAATTTTTTACTGTCGCAAATTTTAATTACGCCAGGGATTGCCTTTTCTATAGTAAATTTTGCAAAAAATAATTGTTTACTGTCTCAAATTTTAATTACGCCAGGGATTGCCTTTTCTATAGTAAATTATTCAAAAAATAATTTTTTACTGTTGCAAATTTTAAATACGCCAGGGATTGCCTTTTCTATAGTAAATTATTCAAAAAATAATTTTTTACTGTCGCAAATTTTAATTACGCCAGGGATTGCCTTTTCTATAGTAAATTATTCAAAAAATAATTTTTTACTGTTTCAAATTTTAATTACGCCAGGGATTGCCTTTTCTATAGTAAATTTTGCAAAAAATAATTTTTTACTGTCGCAAATTTTAATTACGCCAGGGATTGCCTTTTCTATAGTAAATTATTCAAAAAATAATTTTTTACTGTTGCAAATTTTAATTACGCCAGGGATTGCCTTTTCTATAGTAAATTATTCAAAAAATAATTTTTTACTGTCGCAAATTTTAATTACGCCAGGGATTGCCTTTTCTATAGTAAATTATTCAAAAAATAATTTTTTACTGTTGCAAATTTTAATTACGCCAGGGATTGCCTTTTCTATAGTAAATTTTGCAAAAAATAATTTTTTACTGTCGCAAATTTTAATTACGCCAGGGATTGCCTTTTCTATAGTAAATTTTGCAAAAAATAATTTTTTACTGTCGCAAATTTTAATTACGCCAGGGATTGCCTTTTCTATAGTAAATTATTCAAAAAATAATTTTTTACTGTTGCAAATTTTAATTACGCCAGGGATTGCCTTTTCTATAGTAAATTATTCAAAAAATAATTTTTTACTGTTGCAAATTTTAAATACGCCAGGGATTGCCTTTTCTATAGTAAATTATTCAAAAAATAATTTTTTACTGTCGCAAATTTTAATTACGCCAGGGATTGCCTTTTCTATAGTAAATTATTCAAAAAATAATTTTTTACTGTTGCAAATTTTAATTACGCCAGGGATTGCCTTTTCTATAGTAAATTTTGCAAAAAATAATTTTTTACTGTCGCAAATTTTAATTTCGCCAGGGATTGCCTTTTCTATAGTAAATTATTCAAAAAATAATTTTTTACTGTCGCAAATTTTAATTACGCCAGGGATTGCCTTTTCTATAGTAAATTTTGAAAAAAATAATTGTTTACTGTCTCAAATTTTAATTACGCCAGGGATTGCCTTTTCTATAGTAAATTATTCAAAAAATAATTTTTTACTGTTGCAAATTTTAAATACGCCAGGGATTGCCTTTTCTATAGTAAATTATTCAAAAAATAATTTTTTACTGTCGCAAATTTTAATTACGCCAGGGATTGCCTTTTCTATAGTAAATTATTCAAAAAATAATTTTTTACTGTTGCAAATTTTAATTAAGCCAGGGATTGCCTTTTCTATAGTAAATTTTGCAAAAAATAATTTTTTACTGTCGCAAATTTTAATTACGCCAGGGATTGCCTTTTCTATAGTAAATTATTCAAAAAATAATTTTTTACTGTTGCAAATTTTAATTACGCCAGGGGATTGCCTTTTCTATAGTAAATTTTGCAAAAAATAATTTTTTACTGTCGCAAATTTTAATTACGCCAGGGATTGCCTTTTCTATAATAAATTTTGCAAAAAATAATTTTTTACTGTCGCAAATTTTAATTACGCCAGGGATTGCCTTTTCTATAGTAAATTATTCAAAAAATAATTTTTTACTGTCGCAAATTTTAATTACGCCAGGGATTGCTTTTTCTATAGTAAATTTTGCAAAAAATAATTGTTTACTGTCTCAAATTTTAATTACGCCAGGGATTGCCTTTTCTATAGTAAATTATTCAAAAAATAATTTTTTACTGTTGCAAATTTTAAATACGCCAGGGATTGCCTTTTCTATAGTAAATTATTCAAAAAATAATTTTTTACTGTCGCAAATTTTAATTACGCCAGGGATTGCCTTTTCTATAGTAAATTATTCAAAAAATAATTTTTTACTGTTGCAAATTTTAATTACGCCAGGGATTGCCTTTTCTATAGTAAATTTTGCAAAAAATAATTTTTTACTGTCGCAAATTTTAATTACGCCAGGGATTGCCTTTTCTATAGTAAATTATTCAAAAAATAATTTTTTACTGTTGCAAATTTTAATTACGCCAGGGATTGCCTTTTCTATAGTAAATTATTCAAAAAATAATTTTTTACTGTCGCAAATTTTAATTACGCCAGGGATTGCCTTTTCTATAGTAAATTATTCAAAAAATAATTTTTTACTGTTGCAAATTTTAATTACGCCAGGGATTGCCTTTTCTATAGTAAATTTTGCAAAAAATAATTTTTTACTGTCGCAAATTTTAATTACGCCAGGGATTGCCTTTTCAATAGTAAATTTTGCAAAAAATAATTTTTTACTGTCGCAAATTTTAATTACGCCAGGGATTGCCTTTTCTATAGTAAATTATTCAAAAAATAATTTTTTACTGTTGCAAATTTTAATTACGCCAGGGATTGCCTTTTCTATAGTAAATTATTCAAAAAATAATTTTTTACTGTTGCAAATTTTAAATACGCCAGGGATTGCCTTTTCTATAGTAAATTATTCAAAAAATAATTTTTTACTGTCGCAAATTTTAATTACGCCAGGGATTGCCTTTTCTATAGTAAATTATTCAAAAATAATTTTTTACTGTTGCAAATTTTAATTACGCCAGGGATTGCCTTTTCTATAGTAAATTTTGCAAAAAATAATTTTTTACTGTCGCAAATTTTAATTACGCCAGGGATTCGCCTTTTCTATAGTAAATTATTCAAAAAATATTTTTTTACTGTCGCAAATTTTAATTACGCCAGGGATTGCCTTTTCTATAGTAAATTTTGCAAAAAATAATTGTTTACTGTCTCAAATTTTAATTACGCCAGGGATTGCCTTTTCTATAGTAAATTATTCAAAAAATAATTTTTTACTGTTGCAAATTTTAAATACGCCAGGGATTGCCTTTTCTATAGTAAATTATTCAAAAAATAATTTTTTACTGTCGCAAATTTTAATTACGCCAGGGATTGCCTTTTCTATAGTAAATTATTCAAAAAATAATTTTTTACTGTTGCAAATTTTAATTACGCCAGGGATTGCCTTTTCTATAGTAAATTTTGCAAAAAATAATTTTTTACTGTCGCAAATTTTAATTACGCCAGGGATTGCCTTTTCTATAGTAAATTATTCAAAAAATAATTTTTTACTGTTGCAAATTTTAATTACGCCAGGGGATTGCCTTTTCTATAGTAAATTTTGCAAAAAATAATTTTTTACTGTCGCAAATTTTAATTACGCCAGGGATTGCCTTTTCTATAGTAAATTTTGCAAAAAATAATTTTTTACTGTCGCAAATTTTAATTACGCCAGGGATTGCCTTTTCTATAGTAAATTATTCAAAAAATAATTTTTTACTGTTGCAAATTTTAATTACGCCAGGGATTGCCTTTTCTATAGTAAATTATTCAAAAAATAATTTTTTACTGTAGCAAATTTTAATTACGCCAGGGATTGCCTTTTCTATAGTAAATTATTCAAAAAATAATTTTTTACTGTTGCAAATTTTAATTACGCCAGGGATTGCCTTTTCTATAGTAAATTTTGCAAAAAATAATTTTTTACTGTCGCAAATTTTAATTACGCCAGGGATTGCCTTTTCTATAGTAAATTATTCAAAAAATAATTTTTTACTGTTGCAAATTTTAATTACGCCAGGGATTGCCTTTTCTATAGTAAATTATTAAAAAAATTATTTTTTACTGTCGCAAATTTTAATTACGCCAGGGATTGCCTTTTCTATAGTAAATTATTCAAAAAATAATTTTTTACTGTTGCAAATTTTAATTACGCCAGGGATTGCCTTTTCTATAGTAAATTATTCAAAAAATAATTTTTTACTGTCGCAAATTTTAATTACGCCAGGGATTGCCTTTTCTATAGTAAATTATTCAAAAAATAATTTTTTACTGTTGCAAATTTTAATTACGCCAGGGATTGCCTTTTCTATAGTAAATTTTGCACAAAATAATTTTTTACTGTCGCAAATTTTAATTACGCCAGGGATTGCCTTTTCTATAGTAAATTATTCAAAAAATAATTTTTTACTGTTGCAAATTTTAATTACGCCAGGGATTGCCTTTTCTATAGTAAATTATTAAAAAAAATTTTTTTTACTGTCGCAAATTTTAATTACGCCAGGGATTGCCTTTTCTATAGTAAATTATTCAAAAAATAATTTTTTACTGTTGCAAATTTTAATTACGCCAGGGATTGCCTTTTCTATAGTAAATTATTCAAATGATAATTTTTTACTGTTGCAAATTTTAATTACGCCAGGGATTGCCTTTTCTATAGTAAATTATTCAAAAAATAATTTTTTACTGTCGCAAATTTTAATTACGCCAGGGATTGCCTTTTCTATAGTAAATTTTGCAAAAAATAATTTTTTACTGTCTCAAATTTTAATTACGCCAGGGATTGCCTTTTCTATAGTAAATTATTCAAAAAATAATTGTTTAGTGTCGAAAATTATAATTACGCCAGGGATTGCCTTTTCTATAGTAAATTTTGCAAAAAATAATTTTTTACTGTCGCAAGTTTTAATTACGCCAGGGATTGCCTTTTCTATAGTAAATTTTGCAAAAAATTTTTTTACTGTCGCAAGTTTGAATTACGCCAGGGATTGCTTTTTCTATAGTAAATTTTGCAAAAAATAATTTTTTACTGTCGCAAATTTTAATTACACCAGGGATTGCCTTTTCTATAGTAAATTATTCAAAAAATAATTTTTTACTGTTGCAAATTTTAATTACGCCAGGGATTGCCTTTTCTATAGTAAATTATTCAAAAAATAATTTTTTACTGTCGCAAATTTTAATTACGCCAGGGATTGCCTTTTCTATAGTAAATTATTCAAACAATAATTTTTTACTGTTGCAAATTTTAATTACGCCAGGGATTGCCTTTTCTATAGTAAATTATTCAAATGAAAATTTTTTACTGTTGCAAATTTTAATTACGCCAGGGATTGCCTTTTCTATAGTAAATTATTCAAAAAATAATTTTTTACTGTTGCAAATTTTAATTACGCCAGGGATTGCCTTTTCTATAGTAAATTTTGCAAAAAATAATTTTTTACTGTCGCAAATTTTAATTACGCCAGGGATTGCCTTTTCTATAGTAAATTATTCAAAAAATAATTTTTTACTGTTGCAAATTTTAATTACACCAGGGATTGCCTTTTCTATAGTAAATTTTGCAAAAAATAATTTTATACTGACGCAAATTTTAATTACGCCAGGGATTGCCTTTTCTATAGTAAATTATTCAAAAATTCATTTTTTACTGTTGCAAATTTTGATTACGCCAGGGATTGCCTTTTCTATAGTAAATTATTCAAAAAATAATTTTTTACTGTCGCAAATTTTAATTACGCCAGGGATTGCCTTTTCTATAGTAAATTATTCAAAAAATAATTTTTTACTGTCGCAAATTTTAATTACGCCAGGGATTGCCTTTTCTATAGTAAATTTTGCAAAAAATAATTTTTTACTGTCTCAAATTTTAATTACGCCATGGATTGCCTTTTCTATAGTAAATTATTCAAAAAATAATTTTATACTGTCGCAAATTTTAATTACGCCAGCGATTGCCTTTTCTATAGTAAATTTTGCAAAAAATAATTTTTTACTGTCGCAAATTTTAATTACGCCAGGGATTGCCTTTTCTATAGTAAATTATTCAAAAAATAATTGTTTACGGTCTCAAATTTTAATTACGCCAGGGATTGCCTTTTCTATAGTAAATTATTCAAAAAATAATTGTTTAGTGTCGCAAATTATAATTACGCCAGGGATTGCCTTTTCTATAGTAAATTTTGCAAAAAATAATTTTTTGCTGTCGCAAGTTTTAATTACGCCAGGGATTGCCTTTTCTATAGTAAATTTTGCAAAACATAATTTTTTACTGTCGCAAGTTTTAATTACGCCAGGGATTGCCTTTTCTATAGTAAATTATTCAAAAAATAATTTTTTACTGTCGCAAATTTTAAATACGCCAGGGATTGCCTTTTCTATAGTAAATTATTCAAAAAATAATTTTTTACTGTCTCAAATTTTAATTACGCCAGGGATTGCCTTTTCTATAGTAAATTTTGCAAAAAATAATTTTTTACTGTCTCAAATTTTAATTACGCCAGGGATTGCCTTTTCTATAGTAAATTTTGCAAAAAATAATTTTTTACTGTCGCAAATTTTAATTACGCCAGGGATTGCCTTTTCTATAGTAAATTATTCAAAAAATAATTTTTTACTGTTGCAAATTTTAATTACGCCAGGGATTGCCTTTTCTATAGTAAATTATTCAAAAAATAATTTTTTACTGTCGCAAATTTTAATTTCGCCAGGGATTGCCTTTTCTCTAGTAAATTATTCCCTTTTCTATAGTAAATTATTCAAAAATTAATTTTTTACTGTTGCAAATTTTAAATACGCCAGGGATTGCCTTTTCTATAGTAAATTTTGCAAAAAATTATTTTTTTCTGTCGCAAATTTTAATTTCGCCAGGGATTGCCTTTTCTATAGTAAATTATTCAAAAAATAATTTTTTACTGTCGCAAATTTTAATTACGCCAGGGATTGCCTTTTCTATAGTAAATTTTGCAAAAAATAATTTTTTACTGTCGCAAATTTTAATTACGCCAGGGATTGCCTTTTCTATAGTAAATTTTGCAAAAAATAATTTTTTACTGTCGCAAATTTTAATTACGCCAGGGATTGCCTTTTCTATAGTAAATTTTGCAAAAAATAATTTTTTACTCTCTCATATTTTAATTACGCCAGGGATTGCCTTTTCTATAGTAAATTATTCAAAAAATAATTTTATACTGTCGCAAATTTTAATTACGCCAGGGATTGCCTTTTCTGTAGTAAATTATTCAAAAACTAATTGTTTAGTGTCGCAAATTTTAAATACGCCAGGGATTGCCTTTTCTATAGTAAATTATTCAAAAACTAATTGTTTAGTGTCGCAAATTTTAAATACGCCAGGGATTGCCTTTTCTATAGTAAATTTTGCAAAAAAGAATTTTTTACTGTCGCAAATTTTACTTACGCCAGGGAGTACCTTTTCTATAGTAAATTATTCAAAAAATAATTTTTTACTGTCGCAAATTTTAATTACGCCAAGGATTGCCTTTTCTATAGTAAATTATTCAAAAATTAATTTTATACTGTCGCAAATTATAATTACGCCAGGGATTGCCTTTTCTATAGTAAATTTTGCAAAAAATAATTTTTTAGTGTCGCAAATTTTAAATACGCCAGGGATTGCCTTTTGTATAGTAAATTATTCAAAAAATCATTTTTTACTGTCGCAAATTTTAATTACGCCAGGGATTGCCTTTTCTATAGTAAATTATTCAAAAAATAATTTTTTACTGTCTCAAATTTTAATTACGCCAGGGATTGCCTTTTCTATAGTAAATTTTGCAAAAAATAATTTTTTACTGTCTCAAATTTTAATTACGCCAGGGATTGCCTTTTCTATAGTAAATTTTGCAACAAATAATTTTTTACTGTCGCAAATTTTAATTACGCCAGGGATTGCCTTTTCTATAGTAAATTATTCAAAAAATAATTTTTTACTGTTGCAAATTTTAATTACGCCAGGGATTGCCTTTTCTATAGTAAATTATTCAAAAAATAATTTTTACTGTCGCAAATTTTAATTACGCCAGGGATTGCCATTTCTATAGTAAATTATTCCCTTTTCAATAGTAAATTATTCAAAAATTAATTTTTTACTGTTGCAAATTTTAAATACGCCAGGGATTGCCTTTTCTATAGTAAATTTTGCAAAAAATTATTTTTTTCTGTCGCAAATTTTAATTTCGCCAGGGATTGCCTTTTCTATTGTAAATTATTCAAAAAATAATTTTTTAGTGTCGCAAATTTTAATTACGCCAGGGATTCCCTTTTCTATAGTAAATTATTCAAAAAATAATTTTTTACTGTTGCAAATTTTAATTACGCCAGGGGATTGCCTTTTCTATAGTAAATTTTGCAAACAATAATTTTTTACTGTCGCAAATTTTAATTACGCCCAGGGATTGCCTTTTCTATAGTAAATTATTCAAAAAATAATTTTTTACTGTTGCAAATTTTAATTACACCAGGGATTGCCTTTTCTATAGTAAATTATTCAAAAAATAATTTTTTACTGTCGCAAATTTTAATTACGCCAGGGATTGCCTTTTCTATAGTAAATTATTCAAATGATAATTTTTTACTGTTGCAAATTTTAATTACGCCAGGGATTGCCTTTTCTATAGTAAATTATTCAAAAAATAATTTTTTACTGTCGCAAATTTTAACTACGCCAGGGATTGCCTTTTCTATAGTAAATTTTGCAAAAAATAATTTTTTACTGTCTCAAATTTTAATTACGCCAGGGATTGCCTTTTCTATAGTAAATTATTCAAAAAATAATTTTATACTGTCGCAAATTTTAATTACGCCAGGGATTGCCTTTTCTATAGTAAATTTTGCAAAAAATAATTTTTTACTGTCGCAAATTTTAAATACGCCAGGGATTGCCTTTTCTATAGTAAATTTTGCAAAAAATAATTTTTTTACTGTCGCAAATTTTAATTACGCCAGGGATTGCCTTTTCTATAGTAAATTATTCAAAAAATAATTTTTTACTGTTGCAAATTTTAATTACGCCAGGGATTGCCTTTTCTATAGTAAATTATTCAAAAACTAATTGTTTAGTGTCACAAATTTTAACTACGCCAGGGATTGCCTTTTCTATAGTAAATTATTCAAAAAATAATTTTTTACTGTCGCAAATTTTAAATACGCCAGGGATTGCCTTTCCTATAGTAAATTATTCAAAAAATAATTTTTTACTGTCGCAAATTTTAATTACGCCAGGGATTGCCTTTTCTATAGTAAATTATTCAAAAAATACTTTTTTACTGTCTCAAATTTTAATTACGCCAGGGATTGCCTTTTCTATAGTAAATTTTGCAAAAAATAATTTTATACTGACGCAAATTTTAATTACGCCAGGGATTGCCTTTTCTATAGTAAATTATTCAAAAATTCATTTTTTACTGTCGCAAATTTTAATTACGCCAGGATTGCCTTTTCTATAGTAAATTATTCAAAAAATAATTTTTTACTGTCGCAAATTTTAATTACGCCAGGGATTGCCTTTTCTATAGTAAATTATTCAAAAAAATAATTTTTTACTGTCGCAAATTTTAATTACGCCAGGGATTGCCTTTTCTATAGTAAATTATTCAAAAAATAATTTTTTACTGTTGCAAATTTTAAATACGCCAGGGATTGCCTTTTCTATAGTAAATTATTCAAAAAATAATTTTTTACTGTTGCAAATTTTAATTACGCCAGGGATTGCCTTTTCTAAAGTAAATTATTTAAAAAATAATTTTTTACTGTCGCAAATTTTAATTACGCCAGGTATGGCCTTATCTATAGTAAATTTTGCAAAAAATAATTTTTTACTGTCTCAAATTTTAATTACGCCATGGATTGCCTTTTCTATAGTAAATTATTCAAAAAATAATTTTATACTGTCGCAAATTTTAATTACGCCAGCGATTGCCTTTTCTATAGTAAATTTTGCAAAAAATAATTTTTTACTGTCGCAAATTTTAATTACGCCAGGGATTGCCTTTTCTATAGTAAATTATTCAAAAAATAATTGTTTACGGTCTCAAATTTTAATTACGCCAGGGATTGCCTTTTCTATAGTAAATTATTCAAAAAATAATTGTTTAGTGTCGCAAATTATAATTACGCCAGGGATTGCCTTTCCTATAGTAAATTTTGCAAAAAATAATTTTTTGCTGTCGCAAGTTTTAATTACGCCAGGGATTGCCTTTTCTATAGTAAATTTTGCAAAAAATAATTTTTTACTGTCGCAAGTTTTAATTACGCCAGGGATTGCCTTTTCTATAGTAAATTTTGCAAAAAATAATTTTTTACTGTTGCAAATTTTAATTACGCCAGGGATTGCCTTTTCTATAGTAAATTATTCAAAAAATCATTGTTTACTGTCGCAAATTTTAATTACGCCAGGGATTGCCTTTTCTATAGTAAATTATTCAAACAATCATTTTTTGCTGTCGCAAATTTTAATTACGCCAGGGATTGCCTTTTCTATAGAAAATTATTCAAAAAATAATTTTTTACTGTCGCAAATTTTAAATACGCCAGGGATTGCCTTTTCTATAGTAAATTATTCAAAAAATAATTTTTTACTGTCTCAAATTTTAATTACGCCAGGGATTGCCTTTTCTATAGTAAATTTTGCAAAAAATAATTTTTTACTGTCTCAAATTTTAATTACGCCAGGGATTGCCTTTTCTATAGTAAATTTTGCAAAAAATAATTTTTTACTGTCGCAAATTTTAATTACGCCAGGGATTGCCTTTTCTATAAAAAATTATTCAAAAAATAATTTTTTACTGTTGCAAATTTTAATTACGCCAGGGATTGCCTTTTCTATAGTAAATTATTCAAAAAATAATTTTTTACTGTCGCAAATTTTAATTACGCCAGGGATTGCCTTTTCTATAGTAAATTATTCCCTTTTCTATAGTAAATTATTCAAAAATTAATTTTTTACTGTTGCAAATTTTAAATACGCCAGGGATTGCCTTTTCTATAGTAAATTTTGCAAAAAATTATTTTTTTCTGTCGCAAATTTTAATTTCGCCAGGGATTGCCTTTTCTATAGTAAATTATTCAAAAAATAATTTTTTACTGTCGCAAATTTTAATTACGCCAGGGATTGCCTTTTCTATAGTAAATTTTGCAAAAAATAATTTTTTACTGTCGCAAATTTTAATTACGCCAGGGATTGCCTTTTCTATAGTAAATTATTCAAAAATTCATTTTTTACTGTCGCAAATTATAATTACGTTAGGGATTGCCTTTTCTATAGTAAATTATTCAAAAAATAATTGTTTAGTGTCGCAAATTTTAATTACGCCAGGGATTGCCTTTTCTATAGTAAATTTTGCAAAAAATAATTTTTTACTGTCGCAAATTTTAATTACGCCAGGGATTGCCTTTTCTATAGTAAATTATTCAAAAAATAATTTTTTAGTGTCGCAAATTTTAATTACGCCAGGGATTGCCTTTTCTATAGTAAATTATTCAAAAAATAATTTTTTACTGTCTCAAATTTTAATTACGCCAGGGATTGCCTTTTCTATAGTAAATTATTCAAAAAATAATTTTTTACTGTTGCAAATTTTAATTACGCCAGGGATTGCCTTTTCTATAGTAAATTATTCAAAAATTCATTTTTTACTGTCGCAAATTTTAGTTACGCCAGGGATTGCCTTTTCTAGAGTAAATTATTCAAAAAATAATTGCTTAGTGTCGCAAATTTTAATTACGCCAGGGATTGCCTTTTCTATAGTAAATTTTGCAAAAAATAATTTTATACTGTCGCAAATTATAATTACGCCAGGGATTGCCTTTTCTATAGTAAATTTTGCAAAAAATAATTTTTTAGTGTCGCAAATTTTAAATACGCCAGGGATTGCCTTTTGTATAGTAAATTATTCAAAAAATCATTTTTTACTGTCGCAAATTTTAATTACGCCAGGGATTGCCTTTTCTATAGTAAATTATTCAAAAATTAATTTTTTAATGTCGCAAATTTCAATTACGCCAGGGATTGCCTTTTCTATAGTAAATTATTCAAAAAATAATTTTTTACTGTTGCAAATTTTAATTACGTCAGGGATTACCTTTTCTATAGTAAATTATTCAAAAAATAATTTTTTACTGTCGCAAGTTTTAATTACGCCAGGGATTGCCTTTTCTATAGTAAATTTTGCAAAAAATTATTTTTTACTGTTGCAAATTTTAATTACGCCAGGGATTGCCTTTTCTATAGTAAATTATTCAAAAAATAATTTTTTACTGTCTCAAATTTTAGTTACGCCAGGGATTGCCTTTTCTATAGTAAATTTTGCAAAAAATAATTTTTTACTGTCGCAAATTTTAATTACGCCAGGGATTGCCTTTTCTATAGTAAATTTTGCAAAAAATAATTTTTTACTCTCTCAAATTTTAATTACGCCAGGGATTGCCTTTTCTATAGTAAATTATTCAAAAAATAATTTTATACTGTCGCAAATTTTAATTACGCCAGGGATTGCCTTTTCTATAGTAAATTATTCAAAAACTAATTGTTTAGTGTCGCAAATTTTAAATACGCCAGGGATTGCCTTTTCTATAGTAAATTATTCAAAAACTAATTGTTTAGTGTCGCAAATTTTAAATACGCCAGGGATTGCCTTTTCTATAGTAAATTTTGCAAAAAAGAATTTTTTACTGTCGCAAATTTTACTTACGCCAGGGATTACCTTTTCTATAGTAAATTATTCAAAAAATAATTTTTTACTGTCGCAAATTTTAATTACGCCAAGGATTGCCTTTTCTATAGTAAATTATTCAAAAATTAATTTTTTACTGTCGCAAATTTTAATTACCCCAGGGATTGCCTTTTCTATAGTAAATTATTCAAAAAATCATTTTTTACTGTCGCAAACTTTAATTACGCCAGGGATTGCCTTTTCTATAGTAAATTATTCAAAAAATAATTTTTTACTATCGCAAATTTTAATTACGCCAGGGATTGCCTTTTCTATAGTAAATTATTCAAAAAATAATTTTTTATTGTCGCAAATTTTAAATACGCCAGGGATTGTCTTTTCTATAGTACATTATTCAAAAAATAATTTTTTACTGTCGCAAATTTTAATTACGCCAGGGATTGCCTTTTCTATAGTAAATTATTCAAAAAATAATTTTTTACTGTTGCAAATTTTAATTACGCCAGGGATTGCCTTTTCTATAGTAAATTTTGCAAAAAATAATTTTTTACTGTCGCAAGTTTTAATTACGCCAGGGATTGCCTTTTCTATAGTAAATTTTGCAAAAAATAATTTTTTACTGTCTCAAATTTTAATTACGCCAGGGATTGCCTTTTCTATAGTAAATTATTCAAAAAATAATTTTTTACTGTCTCAAATTTTAATTACGCCAGGGATTGCCTTTTCTATAGTAAATTTTGCAAAAAATAATTTTTTACTGTCTCAAATTTTAATTACGCCAGGGATTGCCTTTTCTATAGTAAATTTTGCAAAAAATAATTTTTTACTGTCGCAAATTTTAATTACGCCAGGGATTGCCTTTTCTATAGTAAATTATTCAAAAAATAATTTTTTACTGTTGCAAATTTTAATTACGCCAGGGATTGCCTTTTCTATAGTAAATTATTCAAAAAATAATTTTTTACTGTCGCAAATTTTAATTACGCCAGGGATTGCCTTTTCTATAGTAAATTATTCCCTTTTCTATAGTAAATTATTCAAAAATTAATTTTTTACTGTTGCAAATTTTAAATACGCCAGGGATTGCCTTTTCTATAGTAAATTTTGCAAAAATTTTTTTTTTCTGTCGCAAATTTTAATTTCGCCAGGGATTGCCTTTTCTATAGTAAATTATTCAAAAAATAATTTTTTACTGTCGCAAATTTTAATTACGCCAGGGATTGCCTTTTCTATAGTAAATTTTGCAAAAAATAATTTTTTACTGTCGCAAATTTTAATTACGCCAGGGATTGCCTTTTCTATAGTAAATTATTCAAAAATTCATTTTTTACTGTCGCAAATTATAATTACGCCAGGGATTGCCTTTTCTATAGTAAATTATTCAAAAAATAATTGTTTAGTGTCGCAAATTTTAATTACGCCAGGGATTGCCTTTTCTATAGTAAATTATTCAAAAATTAATTTTTTAATGTCGCAAATTTCAATTACGCCAGGGATTGCCTTTTCTATAGTAAATTATTCAAAAAATAATTTTTTACTGTTGCAAATTTTAATTACGCCAGGGATTACCTTTTCTATAGTAAATTATTCAAAAAATAATTTTTTACTGTCGCAAGTTTTAATTACGCCAGGGATTGCCTTTTCTATAGTAAATTTTGCAAAAAATAATTTTTTACTGTTGCAAATTTTAATTACGCCAGGGATTGCCTTTTCTATAGTAAATTATTCAAAAAATAATTTTTTACTGTCTCAAATTTTAGTTACGCCAGGGATTGCCTTTTCTATAGTAAATTTTGCAAAAAATAATTTTTTACTGTCGCAAATTTTAATTACGCCAGGGATTGCCTTTTCTATAGTAAATTTTGCAAAAAATAATTTTTTACTCTCTCAAATTTTAATTACGCCAGGGATTGCCTTTTCTATAGTAAATTATTCAAAAAATAATTTTATACTGTCGCAAATTTTAATTACGCCAGGGATTGCCTTTTCTATAGTAAATTATTCAAAAACTAATTGTTTAGTGTCGCAAATTTTAAATACGCCAGGGATTGCCTTTTCTATAGTAAATTATTCAAAAACTAATTGTTTAGTGTCGCAAATTTTAAATACGCCAGGGATTGCCTTTTCTATAGCAAATTTTGCAAAAAAGAATTTTTTACTGTCGCAAATTTTACTTACGCCAGGGATTACCTTTTCTATAGTAAATTATTCAAAAAATAATTTTTTACTGTCGCAAATTTTAATTACGCCAAGGATTGCCTTTTCTATAGTAAATTATTCAAAAATTAATTTTTTACTGTCGCAAATTTTAATTACCCCAGGGATTGCCTTTTCTATAGTAAATTATTCAAAAAATCATTTTTTACTGTCGCAAACTTTAATTACGCCAGGGATTGCCTTTTCTATAGTAAATTATTCAAAAAATAATTTTTTACTATCGCAAATTTTAATTACGCCAGGGATTGCCTTTTCTATAGTAAATTATTCAAAAAATAATTTTTTATTGTCGCAAATTTTAAATACGCCAGGGATTGTCTTTTCTATAGTACATTATTCAAAAAATAATTTTTTACTGTCGCAAATTTTAATTACGCCAGGGATTGCCTTTTCTATAGTAAATTATTCAAAAAATAATTTTTTACTGTTGCAAATTTTAATTACGCCAGGGATTGCCTTTTCTATAGTAAATTTTGCAAAAAATAATTTTTTACTGTCGCAAGTTTTAATTACGCCAGGGATTGCCTTTTCTATAGTAAATTTTGCAAAAAATAATTTTTTACTGTCTCAAATTTTAATTACGCCAGGGATTGCCTTTTCTATAGTAAATTATTCAAAAAATAATTTTTTACTGTCTCAAATTTTAATTACGCCAGGGATTGCCTTTTCTATAGTAAATTTTGCAAAAAATAATTTTTTACTGTCTCAAATTTTAATTACGCCAGGGATTGCCTTTTCTATAGTAAATTTTGCAAAAAATAATTTTTTACTGTCGCAAATTTTAATTACGCCAGGGATTGCCTTTTCTATAGTAAATTATTCAAAAAATAATTTTTTACTGTTGCAAATTTTAATTACGCCAGGGATTGCCTTTTCTATAGTAAATTATTCAAAAAATAATTTTTTACTGTCGCAAATTTTAATTACGCCAGGGATTGCCTTTTCTATAGTAAATTATTCCCTTTTCTATAGTAAATTATTCAAAAATTAATTTTTTACTGTTGCAAATTTTAAATACGCCAGGGATTGCCTTTTCTATAGTAAATTTTGCAAAAAATTTTTTTTTCTGTCGCAAATTTTAATTTCGCCAGGGATTGCCTTTTCTATAGTAAATTATTCAAAAAATAATTTTTTACTGTCGCAAATTTTAATTACGCCAGGGATTGCCTTTTCTATAGTAAATTTTGCAAAAAATAATTTTTTACTGTCGCAAATTTTAATTACGCCAGGGATTGCCTTTTCTATAGTAAATTATTCAAAAATTCATTTTTTACTGTCGCAAATTATAATTACGCCAGGGATTGCCTTTTCTATAGTAAATTATTCAAAAAATAATTGTTTAGTGTCGCAAATTTTAATTACGCCAGGGATTGCCTTTTCTATAGTAAATTTTGCAAAAAATAATTTTTTACTGTCGCAAATTTTAATTACGCCAGGGATTGCCTTTTCTATAGTAAATTATTCAAAAAATAATTTTTTAGTGTCGCAAATTTTAATTACGCCAGGGATTGCCTTTTCTATAGTAAATTATTAAAAAAATTATTTTTTACTGTCTCAAATTTTAATTACGCCAGGGATTGCCTTTTCTATAGTAAATTATTCAAAAAATAATTTTTTACTGTTGCAAATTTTAATTACGCCAGGGATTGCCTTTTCTATAGTAAATTATTCAAAAAATAATTTTTTACTGTCGCAAATTTTAATTACGCCAGGGATTGACTTTTCTATAGTAAATTATTCAAAAAATAATTTTTTACTGTTGCAAATTTTAATTACGCCAGGGATTGCCTTTTCTATAGTAAATTATTGAAAAAATAATTGTTTAGTGTTGCAAATTTTAATTACGCCAGGGATTGCCTTTTCTATAGTAAATTATTCAAAAATTCATTTTTTACTGTCGCAAATTTTAGTTACGCCAGGGATTGCCTTTTCTATAGTAAATTATTCAAAAAATAATTGCTTAGTGTCGCAAATTTTAATTACGCCAGGGATTGCCTTTTCTATAGTAAATTTTGCAAAAAATAATTTTATACTGTCGCAAATTATGATTACGCCAGGGATTGCCTTTTCTATAGTAAATTTTGCTAAAAATAATTTTTTAGTGTCGCAAATTTTAAATACGCCAGGGATTGCCTTTTGTATAGTAAATTATTCAAAAAATCATTTTTTACTGTCGCAAATTTTAATTACGCCAGGGATTGCCTTTTCTATAGTAAATTATTCAAAAATTAATTTTTTACTGTCGCAAATTTCAATTACGCCAGGGATTGCCTTTTCTATAGTAAATTATTCAAAAAATAATTTTTTACTGTTGCAAATTTTAATTACGCCAGGGATTACCTTTTCTATAGTAAATTATTCAAAAAATAATTTTTTACTGTCGCAAGTTTTAATTACGCCAGGGATTGCCTTTTCTATAGTAAATTTTGCAAAAAATAATTTTTTACTGTCTCAAATTTTAATTACGCCAGGGATTGCCTTTTCTATAGTAAATTATTCAAAAAATAATTTTTTACTGTCTCAAATTTTAATTACGCCAGGGATTGCCTTTTCTATAGTAAATTTTGCAAAAAATAATTTTTTACTGTCTCAAATTTTAATTACGCCAGGGATTGCCTTTTCTATAGTAAATTTTGCAAAAAATAATTTTTTACTGTCGCAATTTTTAATTACGCCAGGGATTGCCTTTTCTATAGTAAATTATTCAAAAAATAATTTTTTACTGTTGCAAATTTTAATTACGCCAGGGATTGCCTTTTCTATACTAAATTATTCAAAAAATAATTTTTTACTGTCGCAAATTTTAATTACGCCAGGGATTGCCTTTTCTATAGTAAATTATTCCCTTTTCTATAGTAAATTATTCAAAAAAAAATTGCTTAGTGTCGCAAATTTTAATTACGCCAGGGATTGCCTTTTCTATAGTAAATTTTGCAAAAAATAATTTTATACTGTCGCAAATTATGATTACTCCAGGGATTGCCTTTTCTATAGTAAATTTTGCTAAAAATAATTTTTTAGTGTCGCAAATTTTAAATACGCCAGGGATTGCCTTTTCTATAGTAAATTATTCAAAAAATAATTTTTTACTGTCTCAAATTTTAATTACGCCAGGGATTGCCTTTTCTATAGTAAATTTTGCAAAAAATAATTTTTTACTGTCTCAAATTTTAATTACGCCAGGGATTGCCTTTTCTATAGTAAATTTTGCAAAAAATAATTTATTACTGTCGCAAATTTTAATTACGCCAGGGATTGCCTTTTCTATAGTAAATTATTCAAAAAATAATTTTTTACTGTCTCAAATTTTAATTACGCCAGGGATTGCCTTTTCTATAGTAAATTTTGCAAAAAATAATTTTTTACTGTCTCAAATTTTAATTACGCCAGGGATTGCCTTTTCTATAGTAAATTTTGCAAAAAATAATTTTTTACTGTCGCAAATTTTAATTACGCCAGGGATTGCCTTTTCTATAGTAAATTATTCAAAAAATAATTTTTTACTGTTGCAAATTTTAATTACGCCAGGGATTGCCTTTTCTATACTAAATTATTCAAAAAATAATTTTTTACTGTCTCAAATTTTAATTACGCCAGGGATTGCCTTTTCTATAGTAAATTTTGCAAAAAATAATTTTTTACTGTCGCAAATTTTAATTACGCCAGGGATTGCCTTTTCTATTGTAAATTATTCAAAAAATAATTTTTTACTGTTGCAAATTTTAATTACGCCAGGGATTGCCTTTTCTATAGTAAATTTTGCAAAAAATAATTTTTTACTGTCTCAAATTTTAATTACGCCAGGGATTGCCTTTTCTATAGTAAATTTTGCAAAAAATAATTTTTTACTGTCTCAAATTTTAATTACGCCAGGGATTGCCTTTTCTATAGTAAATTATTCAAAAAATAATTTTTTACTGTCTCAAATTTTAATTACGCTAGGGATTGCCTTTTCTATAGTAAATTTTGCAAAAAATAATTTTTTACTGTCTCAAATTTTAATTACGCCAGGAATTGCCTTTTCTATAGTAAATTTTGCAAAAAATAATTTTTTACTGTCGCAAATTTTAATTACGCCAGGGATTGCCTTTTCTATAGTAAATTATTCAAAAAATAATTGTTTAGTGTCGCAAATTTTAATTACGCCAGGGATTGCCTTTTCTATAGTAAATTATTCAAAAATTCATTTTTTACTGTCGCAAATTTTAGTTACGCCAGGGATTGCCTTTTCTATAGTAAATTATTCAAAAAATAATTGCTTAGTGTCGCAAATTTTAATTACGCCAGGGATTGCCTTTTCTATAGTAAATTTTGCAAAAAATAATTTTATACTGTCGCAAATTATGATTACGCCAGGGATTGCCTTTTCTATAGTAAATTTTGCTAAAAATAATTTTTTAGTGTCGCAAATTTTAAATACGCCAGGGATTGCCTTTTGTATAGTAAATTATTCAAAAAATCATTTTTTACTGTCGCAAATTTTAATTACGCCAGGGATTGCCTTTTCTATAGTAAATTATTCAAAAATTAATTTTTTACTGTCGCAAATTTCAATTACGCCAGGGATTGCCTTTTCTATAGTAAATTATTCAAAAAATAATTTTTTACTGTTGCAAATTTTAATTACGCCAGGGATTACCTTTTCTATCGTAAATTATTCAAAAAATGATTTTTTACTGTCGCAAGTTTTAATTACGCCAGGGATTGCCTTTTCTATAGTAAATTTTGCAAAAAATAATTTTTTAGTGTCGCAAATTTTAATTACGCCAGGGATTGCCTTTTCTATAGTAAATTATTAAAAAAATTATTTTTTACTGTCTCAAATTTTAATTACGCCAGGGATTGCCTTTTCTATAGTAAATTATTCAAAAAATAATTTTTTACTGTTGCAAATTTTAATTACGCCAGGGATTGCCTTTTCTATAGTAAATTATTCAAAAAATAATTTTTTACTGTCGCAAATTTTAATTACGCCAGGGATTGACTTTTCTATAGTAAATTATTCAAAAAATAATTTTTTACTGTTGTAAATTTTAATTACGCCAGGGATTGCCTTTTCTATAGTAAATTATTCAAAAAATAATTTTTTACTGTCTCAAATTTTAATTACGCTAGGGATTGCCTTTTCTATAGTAAATTTTGCAAAAAATAATTTTTTACTGTCTCAAATTTTAATTACGCCAGGAATTGCCTTTTCTATAGTAAATTTTGCAAAAAATAATTTTTTACTGTCGCAAATTTTAATTACGCCAGGGATTGCCTTTTCTATAGTAAATTATTCAAAAAATAATTGTTTAGTGTCGCAAATTTTAATTACGCCAGGGATTGCCTTTTCTATAGTAAATTATTCAAAAATTCATTTTTTACTGTCGCAAATTTTAGTTACGCCAGGGATTGCCTTTTCTATAGTAAATTATTCAAAAAATAATTGCTTAGTGTCGCAAATTTTAATTACGCCAGGGATTGCCCTTTCTATAGTAAATTTTGCAAAAAATAATTTTATACTGTCGCAAATTATGATTACGCCAGGGATTGCCTTTTCTATAGTAAATTTTGCTAAAAATAATTTTTTAGTGTCGCAAATTTTAAATACGCCAGGGATTGCCTTTTGTATAGTAAATTATTCAAAAAATCATTTTTTACTGTCGCAAATTTTAATTACGCCAGGGATTGCCTTTTCTATAGTAAATTATTCAAAAATTAATTTTTTACTGTCGCAAATTTCAATTACGCCAGGGATTGCCTTTTCTATAGTAAATTATTCAAAAAATAATTTTTTACTGTTGCAAATTTTAATTACGCCAGGGATTACCTTTTCTATCGTAAATTATTCAAAAAATGATTTTTTACTGTCGCAAGTTTTAATTACGCCAGGGATTGCCTTTTCTATAGTAAATTTTGCAAAAAATAATTTTTTAGTGTCGCAAATTTTAATTACGCCAGGGATTGCCTTTTCTATAGTAAATTATTAAAAAAATTATTTTTTACTGTCTCAAATTTTAATTACGCCAGGGATTGCCTTTTCTATAGTAAATTATTCAAAAAATAATTTTTTACTGTTGCAAATTTTAATTACGCCAGGGATTGCCTTTTCTATAGTAAATTATTCAAAAAATAATTTTTTACTGTCGCAAATTTTAATTACGCCAGGGATTGACTTTTCTATAGTAAATTATTCAAAAAATAATTTTTTACTGTTGTAAATTTTAATTACGCCAGGGATTGCCTTTTCTATAGTAAATTATTGAAAAAATAATTGTTTAGTGTTGCAAATTTTAATTACGCCAGGGATTGCCTTTTCTATAGTAAATTATTCAAAAATTCATTTTTTACTGTCGCAAATTTTAGTTACGCCAGGGATTGCCTTTTCTATAGTAAATTATTCAAAAAATAATTGCTTAGTGTCGCAAATTTTAATTACGCCAGGGATTGCCTTTTCTATAGTAAATTTTGCAAAAAATAATTTTATACTGTCGCAAATTATGATTACGCCAGGGATTGCCTTTTCTATAGTAAATTTTGCTAAAAATAATTTTTTAGTGTCGCAAATTTTAAATACGCCAGGGATTGCCTTTTGTATAGTAAATTATTCAAAAAATCATTTTTTACTGTCGCAAATTTTAATTACGCCAGGGATTGCCTTTTCTATAGTAAATTATTCAAAAATTAATTTTTTACTGTCGCAAATTTCAATTACGCCAGGGATTGCCTTTTCTATAGTAAATTATTCAAAAAATAATTTTTTACTGTTGCAAATTTTAATTACGCCAGGGATTACCTTTTCTCTAGTAAATTATTCAAAAAATAATTTTTTACTGTCGCAAGTTTTAATTACGCCAGGGATTGCCTTTTCTATAGTAAATTTTGCAAAAAATAATTTTTTACTGTCTCAAATTTTAATTACGCCAGGGATTGCCTTTTCTATAGTAAATTATTCAAAAAATAATTTTTTACTGTCTCAAATTTTAATTACGCCAGGGATTGCCTTTTCTATAGTAAATTTTGCAAAAAATAATTTTTTACTGTCTCAAATTTTAATTACGCCAGGGATTGCCTTTTCTATAGTAAATTTTGCAAAAAATAATTTTTTACTGTCGCAAATTTTAATTACGCCAGGGATTGCCTTTTCTATAGTAAATTATTCAAAAAATAATTTTTTACTGTTGCAAATTTTAATTACGCCAGGGATTGCCTTTTCTATACTAAATTATTCAAAAAATAATTTTTTACTGTCGCAAATTTTAATTACGCCAGGGATTGCCTTTTCTATAGTAAATTATTCCCTTTTCTATAGTAAATTATTCAAAAAATAATTGCTTAGTGTCGCAAATTTTAATTACGCCAGGGATTGCCTTTTCTATAGTAAATTTTGCAAAAAATAATTTTATACTGTCGCAAATTATGATTACTCCAGGGATTGCCTTTTCTATAGTAAATTTTGCTAAAAATAATTTTTTAGTGTCGCAAATTTTAAATACGCCAGGGATTGCCTTTTCTATAGTAAATTATTCAAAAAATAATTTTTTACTGTCTCAAATTTTAATTACGCCAGGGATTGCCTTTTCTATAGTAAATTTTGCAAAAAATAATTTTTTACTGTCTCAAATTTTAATTACGCCAGGGATTGCCTTTTCTATAGTAAATTTTGCAAAAAATAATTTTTTACTGTCGCAAATTTTAATTACGCCAGGGATTGCCTTTTCTATGGTAAATTATTCAAAAAATAATTTTTTACTGTCTCAAATTTTAATTACGCCAGGGATTGCCTTTTCTATAGTAAATTTTGCAAAAAATAATTTTTTACTGTCTCAAATTTTAATTACGCCAGGGATTGCCTTTTCTATAGTAAATTTTGCAAAAAATAATTTTTTACTGTCGCAAATTTTAATTACGCCAGGGATTGCCTTTTCTATAGTAAATTATTCAAAAAATAATTTTTTACTGTTGCAAATTTTAATTACGCCAGGGATTGCCTTTTCTATACTAAATTATTCAAAAAATAATTTTTTACTGTCTCAAATTTTAATTACGCCAGGGATTGCCTTTTCTATAGTAAATTTTGCAAAAAATAATTTTTTACTGTCGCAAATTTTAATTACGCCAGGGATTGCCTTTTCTATTGTAAATTATTCAAAAAATAATTTTTTACTGTTGCAAATTTTAATTACGCCAGGGATTGCCTTTTCTATAGTAAATTTTGCAAAAAATAATTTTTTACTGTCTCAAATTTTAATTACGCCAGGGATTGCCTTTTCTATAGTAAATTTTGCAAAAAATAATTTTTTACTGTCTCAAATTTTAATTACGCCAGGGATTGCCTTTTCTATAGTAAATTATTCAAAAAATAATTTTTTACTGTCTCAAATTTTAATTACGCTAGGGATTGCCTTTTCTATAGTAAATTTTGCAAAAAATAATTTTTTACTGTCTCAAATTTTAATTACGCCAGGGATTGCCTTTTCTATAGTAAATTTTGCAAAAAATAATTTTTTACTGTCGCAAATTTTAATTACGCCAGGGATTGCCTTTTCTATAGTAAATTATTCAAAAAATAATTGTTTAGTGTCGCAAATTTTAATTACGCCAGGGATTGCCTTTTCTATAGTAAATTATTCAAAAATTCATTTTTTACTGTCGCAAATTTTAGTTACGCCAGGGATTGCCTTTTCTATAGTAAATTATTCAAAAAATAATTGCTTAGTGTCGCAAATTTTAATTACGCCAGGGATTGCCTTTTCTATAGTAAATTTTGCAAAAAATAATTTTATACTGTCGCAAATTATGATTACGCCAGGGATTGCCTTTTCTATAGTAAATTTTGCTAAAAATAATTTTTTAGTGTCGCAAATTTTAAATACGCCAGGGATTGCCTTTTGTATAGTAAATTATTCAAAAAATCATTTTTTACTGTCGCAAATTTTAATTACGCCAGGGATTGCCTTTTCTATAGTAAATTATTCAAAAATTAATTTTTTACTGTCGCAAATTTCAATTACGCCAGGGATTGCCTTTTCTATAGTAAATTATTCAAAAAATAATTTTTTACTGTTGCAAATTTTAATTACGCCAGGGATTACCTTTTCTATCGTAAATTATTCAAAAAATGATTTTTTACTGTCGCAAGTTTTAATTACGCCAGGGATTGCCTTTTCTATAGTAAATTTTGCAAAAAATAATTTTTTACTGTCTCAAATTTTAATTACGCCAGGGATTGCCTTTTCTATAGTAAATTATTCAAAAAATAATTTTTTACTGTCTCAAATTTTAATTACGCCAGGGATTGCCTTTTCTATAGTAAATTTTGCAAAAAATAATTTTTTACTGTCTCAAATTTTAATTACGCCAGGGATTGCCTTTTCTATAGTAAATTTTGCAAAAAATAATTTTTTACTGTCGCAAATTTTAATTACGCCAGGGATTGCCTTTTCTATAGTAAATTATTCAAAAAATAATTTTTTACTGTTGCAAATTTTAATTACGCCAGGGATTGCCTTTTCTATAGTAAATTATTCAAAAAATAATTTTTTACTGTTGCAAATTTTAATTACGCCAGGGATTGCCTTTTCTATAGTAAATTATTCAAAAAATCATTGTTTACTGTCGCAAATTTTAATTACGCCAGGGATTGCCTTTTCTATAGTAAATTATTCAAACAATCATTTTTTGCTGTCGCAAATTTTAATTACGCCAGGGATTGCCTTTTCTATAGTAAATTATTCAAAAAATAATTTTTTACTGTCGCAAATTTTAAATACGCCAGGGATTGCCTTTTCTATAGTAAATTATTCAAAAAATAATTTTTTACTGTCTCAAATTTTAATTACGCCAGGGATTGCCTTTTCTATAGTAAATTTTGCAAAAAATAATTTTTTACTGTCTCAAATTTTAATTACGCCAGGGATTGCCTTTTCTATAGTAAATTTTGCAAAAAATAATTTTTTACTGTCGCAAATTTTAATTACGCCAGGGATTGCCTTTTCTATAAAAAATTATTCAAAAAATAATTTTTTACTGTTGCAAATTTTAATTACGCCAGGGATTGCCTTTTCTATAGTAAATTATTCAAAAAATAATTTTTTACTGTCGCAAATTTTAATTACGCCAGGGATTGCCTTTTCTATAGTAAATTATTCCCTTTTCTATAGTAAATTATTCAAAAATTAATTTTTTACTGTTGCAAATTTTAAATACGCCAGGGATTGCCTTTTCTATAGTAAATTTTGCAAAAAATTATTTTTTTCTGTCGCAAATTTTAATTTCGCCAGGGATTGCCTTTTCTATAGTAAATTATTCAAAAAATAATTTTTTACTGTCGCAAATTTTAATTACGCCAGGGATTGCCTTTTCTATAGTAAATTTTGCAAAAAATAATTTTTTACTGTCGCAAATTTTAATTACGCCAGGGATTGCCTTTTCTATAGTAAATTATTCAAAAATTCATTTTTTACTGTCGCAAATTATAATTACGTTAGGGATTGCCTTTTCTATAGTAAATTATTCAAAAAATAATTGTTTAGTGTCGCAAATTTTAATTACGCCAGGGATTGCCTTTTCTATAGTAAATTTTGCAAAAAATAATTTTTTACTGTCGCAAATTTTAATTACGCCAGGGATTGCCTTTTCTATAGTAAATTATTCAAAAAATAATTTTTTAGTGTCGCAAATTTTAATTACGCCAGGGATTGCCTTTTCTATAGTAAATTATTCAAAAAATAATTTTTTACTGTCTCAAATTTTAATTACGCCAGGGATTGCCTTTTCTATAGTAAATTATTCAAAAAATAATTTTTTACTGTTGCAAATTTTAATTACGCCAGGGATTGCCTTTTCTATAGTAAATTATTCAAAAATTCATTTTTTACTGTCGCAAATTTTAGTTACGCCAGGGATTGCCTTTTCTACAGTAAATTATTCAAAAAATAATTGC
Source organism: Dioctria linearis (assembly GCA_963930735.1). Lineage (NCBI taxonomy): Eukaryota > Metazoa > Arthropoda > Insecta > Diptera > Asilidae > Dioctria > Dioctria linearis. The sequence continues at coordinate 3,054 of CAWVNZ010001567.1, read as the reverse complement.
TTAGTGTCGCAAATTTTAATTACGCCAGGGATTGCCTTTTCTATAGTAAATTTTGCAAAAAATAATTTTATACTGTCGCAAATTATAATTACGCCAGGGATTGCCTTTTCTATAGTAAATTTTGCAAAAAATAATTTTTTAGTGTCGCAAATTTTAAATACGCCAGGGATTGCCTTTTGTATAGTAAATTATTCAAAAAATCATTTTTTACTGTCGCAAATTTTAATTACGCCAGGGATTGCCTTTTCTATAGTAAATTATTCAAAAATTAATTTTTTAATGTCGCAAATTTCAATTACGCCAGGGATTGCCTTTTCTATAGTAAATTATTCAAAAAATAATTTTTTACTGTTGCAAATTTTAATTACGCCAGGGATTACCTTTTCTATAGTAAATTATTCAAAAAATAATTTTTTACTGTCGCAAGTTTTAATTACGCCAGGGATTGCCTTTTCTATAGTAAATTTTGCAAAAAATAATTTTTTACTGTTGCAAATTTTAATTACGCCAGGGATTGCCTTTTCTATAGTAAATTATTCAAAAAATAATTTTTTACTGTCTCAAATTTTAGTTACGCCAGGGATTGCCTTTTCTATAGTAAATTTTGCAAAAAATAATTTTTTACTGTCGCAAATTTTAATTACGCCAGGGATTGCCTTTTCTATAGTAAATTTGCAAAAAATAATTTTTTACTCTCTCAAATTTTAATTACGCCAGGGATTGCCTTTTCTATAGTAAATTATTCAAAAAATAATTTTATACTGTCGCAAATTTTAATTACGCCAGGGATTGCCTTTTCTATAGTAAATTATTCAAAAACTAATTGTTTAGTGTCGCAAATTTTAAATACGCCAGGGATTGCCTTTTCTATAGTAAATTATTCAAAAACCAATTGTTTAGTGTCGCAAATTTTAAATACGCCAGGGATTGCCTTTTCTATAGTAAATTTTGCAAAAAAGAATTTTTTACTGTCGCAAATTTTACTTACGCCAGGGATTACCTTTTCTATAGTAAATTATTCAAAAAATAATTTTTTACTGTCGCAAATTTTAATTACGCCAAGGATTGCCTTTTCTATAGTAAATTATTCAAAAATTAATTTTTTACTGTCGCAAATTTTAATTACCCCAGGGATTGCTTTTCTATAGTAAATTATTCAAAAAATCATTTTTTACTGTCGCAAACTTTAATTACGCCAGGGATTGCCTTTTCTATAGTAAATTATTCAAAAAATAATTTTTTACTATCGCAAATTTTAATTACGCCAGGGATTGCCTTTTCTATAGTAAATTATTCAAAAAATAATTTTTTATTGTCGCAAATTTTAAATACGCCAGGGATTGTCTTTTCTATAGTACATTATTCAAAAAATAATTTTTTACTGTCGCAAATTTTAATTACGCCAGGGATTGCCTTTTCTATAGTAAATTATTCAAAAAATAATTTTTTACTATCGCAAATTTTAATTACGCCAGGGATTGCCTTTTCTATAGTAAATTATTCAAAAATTCATTTTTTACTGTCGCAAATTATAATTACGTTAGGGATTGCCTTTTCTATAGTAAATTATTCAAAAACTAATTGTTTAGTGTCGCAAATTTTAAATACGCCAGGGATTGCCTTTTCTATAGTAAATTATTCAAAAACCAATTGTTTAGTGTCGCAAATTTTAAATACGCCAGGGATTGCCTTTTCTATAGTAAATTTTGCAAAAAAGAATTTTTTTACTGTCGCAAATTTTACTTACGCCAGGGATTACCTTTTCTATAGTAAATTATTCAAAAAATAATTTTTTACTGTCGCATATTTTAATTACGCCAAGGATTGCCTTTTCTATAGTAAATTATTCAAAAATTAATTTTTTACTGTCGCAAATTTTAATTACCCCAGGGATTGCCTTTTCTATAGTAAATTATTCAAAAAATCATTTTTTACTGTCGCAAACTTTAATTACGCCAGGGATTGCCTTTTCTATAGTAAATTATTCAAAAAATAATTTTTTACTATCGCAAATTTTAATTACGCCAGGGATTGCCTTTTCTATAGTAAATTATTCAAAAAATAATTTTTTATTGTCGCAAATTTTAAATACGCCAGGGATTGTCTTTTCTATAGTACATTATTCAAAAAATAATTTTTTACTGTCGCAAATTTTAATTACGCCAGGGATTGCCTTTTCTATAGTAAATTATTCAAAAAATAATTTTTTACTGTTGCAAATTTTAATTACGCCAGGGATTGCCTTTTCTATAGTAAATTTTGCAAAAAATAATTTTTTACTGTCGCAAGTTTTAATTACGCCAGGGATTGCCTTTTCTATAGTAAATTTTGCAAAAAATAATTTTTTACTGTCTCAAATTTTAATTACGCCAGGGATTGCCTTTTCTATAGTAAATTATTCAAAAAATAATTTTTTACTGTCTCAAATTTTAATTACGCCAGGGATTGCCTTTTCTATAGTAAATTTTGCAAAAAATTATTTTTTACTGTCTCAAATTTTAATTACGCCAGGGATTGCCTTTTCTATAGTAAATTTTGCAAAAAATAATTTTTTACTGTCGCAAATTTTAATTACGCCAGGGATTGCCTTTTCTATAGTAAATTATTCAAAAAATAATTTTTTACTGTTGCAAATTTTAATTACGCCAGGGATTGCCTTATCTATAGTAAATTATTCAAAAAATAATTTTTTACTGTCGCAAATTTTAATTACGCCAGGGATTGCCTTTTCTATAGTAAATTATTCCCTTTTCTATAGTAAATTATTCAAAAATTAATTTTTTACTGTTGCAAATTTTAAATACGCCAGGGATTGCCTTTTCTATAGTAAATTTTGCAAAAATTTTTTTTTTCTGTCGCAAATTTTAATTTCGCCAGGGATTGCCTTTTCTATAGTAAATTATTCAAAAAATAATTTTTTACTGTCGCAAATTTTAATTACGCCAGGGATTGCCTTTTCTATAGTAAATTTTGCAAAAAATAATTTTTTACTGTCGCAAATTTTAATTACGCCAGGGATTGCCTTTTCTATAGTAAATTATTCAAAAATTCATT